>NIJG01000729.1:275112-293527 GCA_002201625.1 Euglossa dilemma | reverse complement strand
GTTGAGAACGTAACAAGGTGGTATAATTTCAACGCCTTTACCGAAGACATTACCCTCCGAGAACCAAATCCGCTCTATCGAGAGTATAACATCGAGATAAGAGACACAAATTAGTATACATTATAGTAACGGGCACCTCAATTTCATGCATGTATTAGAAGATCGAGGGGCATTCCGTTGGAGAACGTTACCAACTTTCCTGAGAGTCGCAAAACTAAGTCAGTAGCGTCACCGATCAGGCGATACTGAGAGTCAAACCAAATATTCTGAGACTACATTCGCTGATCACTATGGGAAATAGACCCCACAATTCACGGTACGTTTGTTGTAGTAGAGCGTCAATCCGTTTGAGATTGCTACCAACTGGTATAAAGTCAAACGCTTTACTGCAGCCCCTACCCACCGAAAGCCTATCACGCTGTACCGACAGCATAATATCTTGTTCAGAGAAAGAAAATAGTTTTCAGCTCAGAGACGGGCACCTTAATTTCATGTATGAATTAGAAGATGGAGTGTCAAACCGATCGAGAATGTTACCACCTTCTGTGAGAGACGAACGGCTAAGTCAATAGTTTCAGCTGTCCCCTGATTCGGAGAGCCAAACCATGTATTCCGATAGTAAACCCGCAGAAATTTATGGGAAATAGGTACGTTATTTCGCGGTTTGAAGATTAAAGGAGGCCGTCAAGCAGTTGTGCATCATTAACTATTGGTGTGGGGTCCAACTTCATACAGAATGCCTTGCCCGTCTGGGAACCTATCCCTCTGTACCGAGAGTATAACTTCGTAATCACAGATACCAATTAGATTACAGATTAGAAACATTCACCTTTATTGCACGTATGAATTATGACATATAGTGTCAATCCGTTCGAAATCGATACAACCATCATTGAGATTCGAACAGCTCATTCACTAGGCACACCCATCCTGTGATACCGAGAGTCCAACCACGTTTTCCTGGAGTAAATCCGCCAAACTCTATTGGCAAGAGACACAGTAATTCATGGTTTGAATATTGAAGCAGGGCGTCAAACTGTTTGTGATCGATATTTGTGATCAATTGCTTTAAAGTCCAACGTTTTACCGGAAACCATACCCCCCGAAAACCAATCCCGCTGTATCGAGAGTATAACTACGTGTTCAGAGACAGAAAATTGTCTCCATTTCAGTGACGGGCAATTTAGCCTCATGTATGAATTTGAGGATGGAGTGCCAAACCGTTCTTGAAGGTTACCACCTACATGTGAGACGAACGGCTGTCAGTAGCATCACCTATCCTGCGATTCCGAAAGTCAAACCAGATGTTCCGGGAGCAAATGCGCTGTTCAGTATTGGCATTAAACACCTTCATTCACGGCATGATTAGTAAAGTACAGCGCGAAACCGTTTGCAAACATTGCAAGTTGGTATAAAGTCAAACGTTTTACCAATTACCGTACCTTCCGAGAACATGACCCTCTGCAGCGGGAGCGTTTCTTAGTGTAAACGGAAAGAAATTAGTATACATTGTCGTGCCGGGCAACTTAATTTCATGATTGAATGAGAATATCGGGTGGCAAACCGTTCCAGAACGTTACTGCCTTCTTTGGGAACCGAACTGCTACATCAATTGCTACTCCAACCCTGTGATCCCAACAGTCAAACCAACTATTCCAGGAGTAAATCCGCTGAAAATTATTGGCGATGGAAGCCTTATTTCACAGTGTGAATACTAAGGTTAATATTCACGCCGTCTGTGATCATTACAAATTGGTATAAATTTATTCCTTTACCCAATTCCATACCTCCCATGGACACAATCCGCTGTAATGATTGTACATACTTATTTTCCACGTGACCAAATTAGTACACATTTTTGTACGTGCACACCTTGTTTCCTTGGAGGAATAGGAAAATCAAGAGTTAAACCATGCGAGAACGTTACCATCCTCTTCGAGAGTCCCACGGCTAAATCAATAACTACACCTGCCCCGTGATTCCAAGGGTCAGAAGGAGCATTCCTGGAGTCAATCCACAGTGCAGTATTACCAATGGACACGCTACTTCTCGGTATGAATATTAAAATGCGGCGACAAATTGCTGTAGAGCGATACCTATAGACATTGTATTAAACTTTCTACAGAATACCTCACCTTCCGAGGCCCTAACCCGCTTTATCGAGGGTATAGATTCGCGTTGAGGGAAGCAAATTACCATAAATTTTGGTTACTGGCATCTGAATTTTTGTATGAGTTAGAAGATCGATGGGCAATCCGTTCGCGATCTTCATCGCCCTCTTTGAGTGCCGAACGGCTAAGTCAATAGCTTCACTTATCCTGTGATTCCGAATGTGAAACCAGGTATTCCGGGAGCATATTCATTGGAGGGTATTAGAAGTAGAGACTTTAATTCACGGTGTAAATGACATAGTAGAGAGTCAATCCGCTGTACAATCATACCTATTGGTATAGACTAACACCTATTACAGTGTGTCTTACCATCCGAGAACACAACCGGCTGCATCGGAAGTGCAACTTCGTGTTCAAGGGATCAAATTAATAATCATTTCAGTAAAGGGGACTGTAATTTCATTATGTATTAGGAGATCGAGTGTGAAACCGTTCGAGAACGTTACCACATTCTGTGAGGGACGAACAGGTACGTCATAGCGTTACCTATCCTGTGATTCCGAGAGTCAAACCAGCTATATCAGGAGTAAATCCGTTGAACCGTATTGGCAATGGACACCTTAATCCTAGGTTTGAACATTAAAGTAGAGCGTGAGGGTGTTTGAGAATGTTACCAATTTCTATATATTCAACCATTTTACTGATGACATTACCTTCCGCGTAACTCTCCCGCTCCATCGAGAGTATAATTTCGATGTCAGAGAATCAAAGTAGTCCATATTTTGTGGCGGGCACATTAATTTCATGTATTAATTATATAATCGAGAGTCAAACCGTAGGGGAACGTTTCCATCTTTCTGGAGAGTCGCATGGCTACGGCAATATCTACACCCGTCCCGTGATTCCGAGTGACAAACCACGTATTGCTGGAGTATATCTGCAGACCGTATTGGCAATGGACACCTTTATTCACTTTGTGCATATTAAAGTAGGGAGTCAACCTGTTTGAGAACGTTACCTATTGGTATAAAATCAAATATTATAGCGATGACCTTATCGTCGCAGTACCTAAGCCGCGCTGTATCGCGAGTATAATTTCGTATGCAGAGGCATAAAATAGTCCACTTGATTCTCACGGCCACATTAAAGTCATGTATGTATTCGAAGATCGAGAGTCAAGCCTTGGTGATGATTACCAACTTTCTTGATAGTCGCAAAGATAGGTCAGTAGCGTCACCAATCCTGCGATACTGAGGGTCAAACCAGGTATTCCGTGAGTAAATCCCCTGAACGGTATTGGCAATATAAGCATTAATTCGCGGTACGCATATTAGAGTAGAAAGTCAACCAGTTTCAGAACATTACTAATTGATATAATGTGATACCCTTTATCGCATAGCTTGCCTTCTTGGGATAGATCCTTCTGTACCGTGGGTATATCTTCGTGATCAGAGAAACAAATTAGTAGACATTTTAGTGACACGCACCTTAACTTCTGGTATGAATTATAAGTTCGGGCGTCAAGCTGTCGGAGAACTTTTCCAATTGGTAGAGAGTCAAACGTTTCACCGAAATTCTTACCCTCCGAAAACATATCCAGCTGTATCGACAGTATAGCAGCGTGCTCAGAGGAACGAAATAGCATACATTTTAGTGATGGTCACCTTAATTTCATGTATAAAACAGAAGATCGAATATCAAACCGATTTAAGACGTTAAAAACTTTTTTGGTATTCGAACGGCAAAGTCAATAGCTTCTCCTATCCTGTGCCAACGAAAGTCTTACCAGGTCATCCGGGAGTACTTTCACTTTGCAGTGTTTGCAATTGGCACCTCAATTCATGGTATGGATATTAAAGTACAAAGTCAAAACGTTGTACAACGTTACCTGTTGCTATAGAGCCAAACTTCTAACCGATGGCCTTACCCCTCGAGAACCTAACCCGCTGTATACAGAGTATAACTTCATGATCAGAGATACAAATTAGTATGCATCTAAGTGACGTCACCTTAAATTCATGTATGAATTAGTAGGACGATGGTGAAACCGCTGGAGAACGTTGTCACTTGCTGTGAGATATGAACAGCTAAGTCAATAGTTTCACCGATCCAGGGAATCCTACAGTCATACCAGGTATTATGGGAGTAAGACCGTTGAACAGTATTGATAATAGACACCTTTATTCATGGATTCAATATTGAAATAGAGCGACACACCGATTGAGAATGTAACCACCCTCTTGGAGAGTCGAACGGGCAAGTCAATAGCTTCACCTATCCTGCGATTCCGAGAGCCAAACCTGGTAATCCGAGAGTAAATCCGCTGATGATTATTGGTAATAGACATCTTCATTTACGGTTTGAACGGTAATGTAGAGCGCCACATCGTTTGAGAACGCGTCCAATTGCTATAAAGTGAAACTTTTTACCGAACATCTTACAATCCACGAACGTCACCCACGTCATCGAGTGTACATCTTCGTGTTCAGAGAAGCAAATTTTTAGCCAATTTTGTCAGGGCACCATAATTTCATGTATGAATGAGATAATCGAGGGTTACACCGTTCGGCAACATTATCACTTTCATTGAGAGTCGCATGGTTAAGTCAATATCTTCACCTATCCTGTGATTCCGAGAGTCAAACCAGGTATTCCAGGAGTAAATCAAGTTAACAGTATTGCCAAAAGGCAGCTTAATTCACGGTATGAATGTTAAAGTAGAGAGACCTACCGTAGGACAACTCTACCGATTGGTATGACGAGAAACTTCTTACCGGACACCTTACTCTCCGCGAACCACAGCCGCTGTATCGAGGGTATAACTTCGTGTTCGGAGAAACAAATTAGTATACATTTTAATGACTGGAAACTTAGATTCATGTATGAATTGGAAGATCGAATGTCAATCCTTTAAAGTAGGTTACCACCTTCCTTGAGAGTCGAGCGGGTTTGTCAGTAGCTACAACTATCATGCTGTTCCGAGGGTCTGGCCAGTTATTCCGGAAGTCAATCCGCAGTGTAGGATTACCAATGGACACGTTCATTCATGGTATGAATATTAAAGTAGAGTGCCAAACCTTTGTGAATCATTACCTGTTGTTATAGTGTCAAACTTTTTAGCAAGGCCTTACGTACCGAGAACCAAACCGGGCGTATCGAGCGCATAACAACGTGTTTGTAGAAGAAAATTTGTATTCATAGTTAGAGACGGGCACCTTAATCTCGTGGACGAATAAGGAGATCGCGAGTCAATCTGTTCGCGAACGTTATCACCTTCTTTGAGAGTCGCGCAGCTAAGTCATTACCATCACTGATGCTGTTATTCCGATAGTCTAACCAGGTATATCGGGAGACAATCCACAGTGCAGTATTACTAATGGACACATTAATTCTTGTTGTAAATGTTATTGTAGAACATCAAACCTTTGTAGATCGTTACCTATTGCTATAGTGTCTAACATTTTGCCGACGGCTTTATCTTCAGGGAGCCAGATCCGCTGTATCGATGGCATATCTTCGTGTTCAGAGACTCTAATTAGCATGCTCTTTAGAGACGGGCACCTTAATTTCATGCATGAATTAGAACATCGATAGGCCACGTTGTCCAGAACGTTACCACCATCTTTAAGAGTCGCGCAGATACGACAAAAGCTTCACATATCGTGTGATTCCGGGAGTCTAAACAGGCATTCCGAGAATAAATCCACTGATCAGTATTGGCAATATTCCACCTTCATTCACAGCATGAATATTATAGTTGAGAGTCAAACTGTCGGAGAACAATACCAATTGGTATAATATCAGAAGTTTTGCCGAAGACCTTACCCACCGTAAATCTAGCCAGCGGTATCGAGAGTATAACTTCACGTCCAGAGAAATAAACTATTTCACATTTTCCTGACGGTTACCTTAATTACATAAATTAATTAGAATGTAAATTGTGTAGCCGAGCAAGGACGTTACCACCATGAATGAGAGTCGAACTGCTAAGTCAATAGCTTTACGTATCCACGGATTCCGAGACTCAAATCAGGTATTCGAGGCATATATCCGCTGTACAGTATTGGAAATGGACACCTTAAATATTGGTTTGAATAGTAAAGTACAGCGTCAAACCGTTTGAGAGCATTGCCAATTGGTAAAAAGTCAAACGCTTTAGCGATCGCCTTACCTTCCGAGACGTTAACCCGCCCTTTCGACAGCATAAGTTCTTATTCGGAGAAAGAAATTAGTGATCATGTCTGCGAAGGGAGCCTTCGGTTAATGTATAAATTAGAAGATCGCGCATCAAGCCGTTCGAAATAGTTACCACCTTCTGTGAGAGACGAACGATTTATTCAACAGTTTCACATATCCAGCGATTTGTAAAGACAAACCAGGTATTTCGGGAGTAAATCCGCTGAACTGTATTGGCACTACACACCTTATGCCTCTCCATGAATTTAAAGTAGAGGGTCAATAATTTTGAGAACGTTGCCAATTGGTATATAGTCAAACGCATCACCGACGACCTTACCCTACGAAAACCTAGCCCGCTGTATCGAGAGTATCGAAGAGTGTCCAAAGGAACGTAATAGCATACATTTTAGTGACGGCAACATAAACTCATGTATGAATTAAAATATCGATGGTCAATCTGTTGAAGAACGTTCCAACGCTCTTTGAGGATCGAACGGATAGGTCAATGGGTTTACCTATTTTGTGACTCCGAGAGTCAAATCATGTAATCCGGCTGTAAATCCGCTGAAGAGTATTAGCAGTTGGCACTCTAATTCACGGTATGAATATTAATGCAGACAGCGAAACCGTTGGTGAATATTACCAATTCGTATAATGCCATTCCTACTACCAAATACCTTACCTTCCAAAAACATAACCGGCTGTATTGTGGGTAAAACTTTGTGTTCAGCGAAACTAATTAGTGTACATTTTAGTGACATGCACCTTAGTGTCTTGTATGAATTAGAAGATTGAGTACCAAACCTTTCGGGAGCCGTATCACCTTATTTGAAATTCGCACATCTAAGTAAATAGGTCCAGCTATTCTGTGACTCCGAGAGGCAAGTCAGGTATTCCAGGTGTAAATCCACTGATTAGTTTAGGCAATAGACGTCATAAATCACGGTATGTATATTAGAGTAGAGCGGAAAACCTGTTCAGATCGTTGCCAATTCCTATAAGGACAAAGGATTTAGCGAAGGCCTTATCGTCCGAAAAACTATCCAGCTCAATCGGGAGTATAGCTTCCTGATCAGAGTTTGAAACTAGTCTTCATTTCAGTGGCGTGCACCCTATCTTCATGTATGAATTACAAAATCGATTGTCAAACAGTTCGAAAACGTTACCACCGTCTTGGACGTTCCAACGGATAAGTTAATAGCGTCACTTATCCTGTGATTCCGAGAGCCAAACCAGGTAATCCTGGAGTCAATTCACTGTAAATTATTTGAAATTGACACCTTAATCCGCGGTATGAAAATTAATGCAGAGCGTTAATCCGTTTGAGAGCGCTACAAATTTGTATAAAGTCAATCGTTCTACTGACGACCTTTCCCTCCATAAGCCTATCGCGCTGTATCGAGAGTATAACATGGTGTTCATTGGAAGACATTATTACACGTTTCAGTGAATGGCATCTTAATTTGACGTAAGAATCAGAAGATCGAGGGTCAAACCGTTCGAGAAAGTTGCCGCCATCTTAGAGTGTCGAAATGATAAATCAAAAGTTTCACCTATACTGTGATGCCGCGAGTCAAACCGAGTAATCAGGAAGTAGAACCCCAGTTCAGTAGTGGCCTTATACACCCAATTTCACGGTATAGATATTGAAGTACAGTTCCAAAACATTGTGGATCGTCACTTATTGCTACACAGTCAAACGTTTCACAGAAGGCTTTACCATCGCGATGCTAAACTGCTGCATCAAGAGTATAACTTCGTAATCAGAGGTACAAATTAGTATATATTTTAGTGGCGAGCACCGTAATTTCATGTAAGAATTAGAAGATTAGGTTTGAAATTGTCCGAAATCGTTACCTCCTTTTTTACGAGTTGAACGGCCGAGTCAATAACTTCACCTATATATGCGATTCCAAGAGTCCAGCCATGTATGCCAGGAGTATCTCCGATGTACAGTATTGTTATTAAACACCTTAATTCACGGTATGAATATTAAAGTCGAGAGTGAAACCGTCGGCGAACATTACCAGTACGTATTAAGTCACACTTTTTACCGAATACCATACGTTCCGAAAACCCAATACGCTGTAGCGAGTATATTGCTCATTCTTCACGGTGACAAATTAGTAGTCATTTTAGTGAACGTACATCATACTTTTGTGTATAAATATCAACACCGGGAGTCGAAACGTTGGAGAACGTTGCCACCTTCTGTGAAAGGCGAACAGCTATGCCAATCGCTTGACCTATCCTATGATTCGGAAAGGCAAACCAGATATTCGTGGAGTAAGTCCGCTGAACAGTATTGCCTACAGACACCATAATTCACGCTTGGAATAGCAAAGTAGGACGTCGAACCGCTTGAGAGCATTGCAAATTGGCATAAAGAGAAACTCTTTACCGCTTGCTGTAGCTTCCGCGAACCTCACCCGCCACATCGAGAGTATAACTTCGAGTTCAGAGGTTCCAATTAGTGAACCTTTTAGTTACGTAGACCTTAATTTCATTATAAATAAGAAGAACAGGTGTCAAACCATTCGACAAAGTTACCACATTCTATGACATTCGGACAGCTAAGTCAATAGCTTCAGCTATCCTGTGACTCCGAGAGTCAAACCAACTATTCGTGGAGTAAATCGAATGTATAGCATATCATTCACACACCATACATCGTGCTATAAATGATAAAGTACAAATTCACACCGTTGTATATCGTTACGAATTGTTATAGGCTCGAACTATTTAACGACGGCCGGACCATACCCGAAGCTAACCCGCTGTACCGAGATAATATCTTCGTGTTCAGAGAAGGATGTTTGTACACAATTTAGTGACGGGAACCTCAATTACATGTATGAATTGGATGGTTTATGGTCAAACCTTCCGAGAACGTTACCACCGTCCTTGGGATTCGAGCGGCTAAGTCAGTAGTCTCACCTATCACGTGATACCGAGAGTAAAACCGCTGAACAGTATTGGCAATGGACACAATAATTGACGGTATGAATATTAGAGTAGAACATCAAACCGATTTAAATCGTTGCCAATTGGCATAAACTCAAAAATTTTTCCGATTGCTTAACTTCGAAGAATATAACCCACCGTTTCAAGAGTATAACTTTGTGTTCAGAGACAGAAATATTTCTTCGTTTCTGCGCGGACGCCTTAATTCCATTATGAATTAGAAGATATAATGTCAAACTGTTCAAGAACGTTATCACCATCCTTGAGATTAAAAGGGATATGTCAATAGCTTGACGTCCTGAAATTCGGAGAGTCAGACCAGGTATTCCGGGAGCTAGTCCGCTGAAAACTACTGGCAATAGGCACAACAATCCGCGGTATGTATATTAAAGTAGATAATCAAATCCTCGGTCAACATTTCCAATTGGAATAATGTCCGTTTTTATTCGAATAGCTTCCCTTCTGTGAACCTATCCCGGCGTATCCATGGTATAACTTCGTGTTTAGAGAATCAAATTAGTAGCCGATTTAGCAGACGCAAACCTTAATTTCATGTATGAATAAGAAGTTCGAGAGTCAACCGTTGGAGAACGTTACCAACTTTCATGAAATTTCGCACAGCTAAGTCATTGGCTTTGCAGATCCTCTGATACTGATAGTGAAACCAAGTATTCCGGGAGTAAATCCGCTGAACAGTATTGGCAATTGGTACCACCATTCACGTTATGCATATTAAAGTAGAGCGTCAATCCTTTTGAGAATGCTACCAATTGTTACAATGTCAAACGCTTTAGTCTAAACCTTATCCACCGAAAGCATATCGCACTATACCGAGAGCATAACATCGTGTTCAAGGAAGCAAATTAGTACATATTTCCGTCAAGGCACCCACAATTTCATCTGTGAATTAGAAGAGCGTGTGTCAAACCGTTCGAGAACGTTACCAACTTCCGTGAGATACGAATGGCTAAGTCAATAGCATCACCAACCATGTGATACCGAGAGTCCAACCAAGCATTCGGGGAGTAAATACAAAGAAGAATACAGGCAATATACACCTTATTTCACGGTTTCAATATTAACGTACAGTATTGAAGTGTGTAGTGGCATACCAATTGGTACAGAGTCAATCATATTACCGAAACCCTTACCATCGGAGAAACTATCCCGCTGTATCGATAGTGTAACTTCATGTACAGAGAAAGAAATTATAATACAAATTCGTGCGAGGCAACTTAATTTCATGTATTAATTAGGACATAGAGAATCAAACCGATTGAGAACGCTACCACCCATTGTGTGCGTGAAACGACTAAGTCAACAGCTTCACCTATCCAGTGATTCCGAGAGTCGAAGCAGGCATTGCTGGAGAAAACACCTTGATCAGCATTGCCAATGGACACCTTACGTCACTGCATAAACATGGAAGTAGAGAGTGGAACTGTGGAAGAAAAATAAATATTCCAATAATGACATTCTTTACAACGAATACCTTACCGTCCGGGAACCTAACCCGCTGTTGCGCGTGTGTTGCTTAATGTTCACGGAAACTAATTAGTAGCCATGTTAACAAACGGGCATCACATTTTCATATAAAAATAGGTATATTGAGAGTCAAACCATAAGAGAACGATACCAACATCTTTGGGAGTCGAACGTCAAGGTCAATAGCTTAAGCTATCCTCTGATTCTGATAGTCAAATCATGCATTCCGGGAGTGAATCCGTTGTACAGTATTGGCAATAGACACCTTAATTCTCGGTATGAATTCTTAAGTAGAAGCTCACTCTGTCGGAGAACATTACCAATTGGTATAGAGTCATTCTTTTTACCGACCACATCACCATCCTAGAACCTAATCCGCTGTAGTGAGTGTCGTGCTTAGTGCTCACTGAATCAAATTAGTATACGTCATAGCAGAGGCACACCTTATTTTCATATATGAATTAGGGTATCGGGTGACAATTCATTCGAGATCATTCCCACTTTCATTGGGAGTCGAATGGCGACGTCAATAGATTCATCTACCCTGTGATACCGATAGTCAAATCGGGTATTCCTGGACTCATTCCCCTGTACAGTATTGTCAATAGTCACCTGAATTCACGGTACGAATATTAAAGTTGAAGGACTATCCGACAAAGAACATTACCTATTGGTATAGGGTCAAACTATTTACCGAACTACTTACCTTCGGTGAATCTATACCGCAGCGTCGAGAGCACAAGTTCGTGTCCAGAGAAAGAAAGAAGTAAGCACTTCTGTGACGGGCACCTTAACTTCATGTATGTATAGACAAATCGACAGTCAAGCCGTTCGAAAACATTACCACCGTCTGTGAGAGACGAACAGCTGAGTGAATAGCTTCACCTATTCTGTGATACGAGGAGTCAAACCAGGAATTCTGGGAGTAAGTCCGATATCCGAATCTGTATTAATTTCATGAATGAATTAGACGATCGAGTGTCAAGCCTTTCGAGACCGGTTTCACCTTCTTTGAAAGTCGCACATCTATGTCAGTAGCTGCACCTATCCTGTGATTCCGAGTGTGAAATCTGGTATTCCAAGGGTAACGGCACTGAACAGTATTGGCTATGGACACCTTAAATCACGGTACGAATAATAAGGTACAGAGTCAAACCGCTGGAGAACCTTATTAATTGGTATAACGACATACTCCTTACTGGATACCTTATATTACGAGAATATATCCACCTGTGTGGCGGATATAACTTGGTGTTCAGCCCATGAAACTGGTATAAATTTTAGTGACGCGCAGCATAATTTCATGTGTGAATAAGAAGATCGAGCGTGAAACCGATGGAGAACGTTACCAATTGGTATAGGGTCAAATGCTTCACCGAAGAACTATCCCTCCAAAACCAAAGCCCGCTGTATCGTGAGTATAGCAGCTTGTTGATGGGAACGCATTAGCATACATTTTAGTGATGGTCACCATAACTTCATGTATGAAACAGAAGATTCAGTGTGAGAACGGTACCACCATCTCTGAAGGTCGAACGTATAAGTCAATAGCTTCACCTGTCCTGTGGCTCCGAGTGCCAAACCATATATTCCGGGAGTAAATGCGTTGCGCAGTAATGGCAATAAACACCATAATTCGCGGTATGAAAAATAAAGTAGAGATTCACACCATTGTAAAGCATTACATATTGGAATGGAGTCAAACTATTTACCGATCGCCTTACCTTCCGAGAAGCCATCCCGGTCTTTCGAGAGTGTATATTCTTGATGACAGAAACAAGTTAGTATACATTTTAGTGACGGGCACCTGAATATCATTTATGAAATAGTATATCCAAGGCCAAACCGTTTAAGATCGATACCACCATCCTTGACGGTCGAACGGTTAAGTCAACAGCTTCACCTATCCTGCGATCCAGAGAATCAAACCAGGTACCCTGGGACTAACTCCGCTATACGGCATTGGCAGTGGACACCTTCATTCTCGGTTTGAATATTGAAGCACACAGTCAAACCGTTGTAGATCGTTACCTTTTGCTATAGAGTCAAACTTTTTACAGAAAGCCTTACCTTACACGAACCTATCCCGCCATATCGAGAGTATAACTGCGTGATCAGCGAAGCAAACTGGTATATATATTACTGACGAGCACATCAACTTCATTCGTGAAATAGAAGATTGAGGGTCAATCCCTTTGCGAACGTTACGCCCATGTTTCAGGATCGAAAGGCTCAGTCAATAGCTTCGCATATCCTGTGATTCCGAGAATGAAACCCGGAATTTCGGGAGAAAATCCGCTGTACAGTATCGTCGTTAGTCACAATACTTCAGGGTATGAATACTAAAGTACAGAGTCAAGCCGTTGTAGAACGATACAAATTGGTATAAAGAAATTCTTTTATCGAATACCTTACCTTCCTGGAACCGAACCCGCTGCAGGGAGTGTCTTGTTTAGTGCTCACGGAAACAAATTATTAGACATTTTAGAATTAGGACACTACAATTTCTTGTGCCAGTAGGAAGATCGAGGGTCAATCCATCGGAGAAGGTCACCATCTTCATCGAGAGTCGAACGTCTAAGCCATAAGTTTCACCCATTCTGGGATTCGGAAAGTCAAGCCAGGCACTCCGGGAGTTAATCAGATGGAGAGTATTGGCATTAGACACCTTAATTCACGGCATGCATATTAATGTAGGGAGTCAAATCGTAGGAGAACATTACCAATTCGAATAAAGTCATTCCTCTTACCGAATACCTTACCTTAGGAGAACCTAACCCGCTGTAGCGGACGTCTAACTTGTTGTTGACGGAGAAAAATTATTAGATATTTTGGAAGTCGTACAGATCATTTTCACGTATAAATATCTAAATCTGGCGACAGACCGTCCGAGAATGTTACCACCTTCTGTCAGAGTCAAACCGCCATGTCAATAATTTGACCTATGCTGTGATTCCACGAGACAAAGCACGTTTTCCGGGAGCAAATCCGCTGAACGGCAATGGCAATATGCGCCATAATTCATGGTTTTAATATTAAGGTAGAGCGACAAGCCGTTAGAGATCGTTCCCAATTAGTGTAAAGTCTAACGTTTTATTGATTACCTTTCCGGTGTGACGCCAGCAAAAATCCAGCCACGGAATCACCGTGTGACGCCAGCGAAAATCCTGCCTACGAATCACCGGATATCGCCCAGGCAAAAACCGCAGCCAAATTATACAAAATTCAGCCATAGCATTACCAGAAACCGCTCAGATATCAACCGTAGCAAAATGAGCCATAACCAGCCAGCACATGACCAGAAACCGCCTACTCACCCAGAAAATGATAATATAAAAACCTAGCACAAACGAATAAATCACTTCTACATTATACCTCAAACAGAAGGTTTCTACATTCGTTTACCTATCCCGAGAACCTACGTTAAATATTTAAAACCATTCAATACCTGTATTACACTTATTTTACGGAATAAGTTCTAATATAAGAAACCTAGTTTCCTCTAGAAAGGGTCTCTTCCACCAAGGTTGATGATCCGTCCGTTTATATTTTATTTTAATACTTGTCACGTATTTCCGCGTGACACAGTCCGAAAGCACAAACCACTGTATCGAGAGTACAACAAGATGTTCAGTGGTACAAATGAGCATACATTTTAGTGCCGGGCATCTTAATTTCATGTATGAACAAGATGCTCTGAGTCAAACCGTTCGAGACCGATGCAACCTTCTTTGAGAGTCAAACGGCTAAGTCAGTACCAACACCGACCTTGTTATTCCGACAGACAAACCAGGTGTTCCCGGAGACAACCAATAGTGCAGTATTACCAATGGACATTTTAAAACATGGTGTGGATATTAAAGTAGAGCATCAATGCTTTTTACAACGTTGCCTGTTGGTATATTGTCAAACATTTTACCTAATGCCTTACCTTCGGAGAACCTAACCCGCTGTATCGAGTGTATAAATTCGTGTTCAGAGATCGAAATTGGTATGCATTTCCGTGATGGGCACCCTAACGGGTTTACACAAATTGGTAATGTTGGCCGACGGTTTGACGGCCTGCTTTCATATTCCAACCGTGTATTAAGGTGTCTATTGCGAACTCTGTTCAGCGGATTTTCTCCTGTAATACCTGGTTTGACTCTCCGAATTATAGGAGATGTGAAGCTATTGACTAAGCCGTTCGACTCACATGGCAGGTGGTAACATTCGCGAACGCTTTGTCCCAGGATCTACTAAGCCATGCATGAAAATATGGTGCCCGTCACTTAAATGTGTACTAATTTGTTTCTCTGAACACGAAGTTATACTCTCGACGTAGCGGGTGAGGTTTGCGAAATGTACGGCCTTCGCTAGAACGTTTGCCTTTGTAACAATTGGTACCGTTCTAGAACCGGTTTGTCGCTTAATTTTAATATTCCAACCCCGAATTAAGGTGCCTATTGCCAATACTGTTCAGAGGATTTAAACCAGCAACACCTCGCGTGACTTTCGCAATTACAGGATTTGTAAAGCTATTGATCAAACCATCCGATTCCCTCAGAAGGTAGCAACGTTCTCGAAGGGTTGGACACTCGATCTTCGAATTCCTACCTGGAATTAAGGTGCCCGTCACAGAAAGGAAAGCTAATTTCTTTCTCTAATCATGAAGCTATACTCTCACTGAAGCCTGTGTGTTCGCGGCAGGTTAGCTCTCCGGTAAAGCGTCTGAAGTTATAGCATTTGGTAACGCTCTCAAACGGTGTTACGCTCTATTTTAGTGTTGAATCCGTGATTTAAGTTGTCTGTTGCCAATACTTTCCGCCGATTACACCGGAACACCTGGTATGTTTCTAGAATGCACAGGAAAGGTGAACCTATTGACTTAGCCGTTCGCCTCTTACGGAAGGTTGTAACGTTCCCGAAGGGTTTGTCTATCGATCTTCTAATTCATATATGAAGCTAACGTGCCTGTCACTGAATTGAAAGACCAATTTCTTTCTCTGAACACGAAGCTGTACTCTCGATACGGCCGGTTAGTTTCTCAGAGGGTAAGGTCTTCGATAAAACGTTTGACTGTATAGGAGTTGGTATCGATCTACAACGGACGGACGGTCTGCTTTAATATTCATACCGTGTATTAAGGTGTCTATTGCCAATACTCTTCAGCGGTTTTACTCGCGGATACCAAAACTGTTTCTCAAAATCGCAGGATGGGTGAAGCTATTGACTTAGGTGAGCGACTCTCAATAAATGCAGTATCTTTCTCAGACCGTATGACCGTCGTTCTTTTTATTCAGAGATGAAATTAAGGTGATCATCATTAAAATGTGTACTAGTTTGATCCGCTGATGAATATGTTATACTCTCGATACGGCGGGTTATTTTCTCGGAATGTAAGACCTTCGGTTAGAGGTTTGACTCCATGCGAATAGGTATCGTTCTACAATGGTTCGACTCTGGACTTCACTATTTATACTGTGTAATAGTGATGCCAAAGCTGCACAGCAGATTTACTCCCGGAATACCGGGTTTGACTCTGGGAAACGCAGGGTAGGTGAAGCTATTGACTTAGCCGTTCGACTTGCAAGGAGGATGGTAACTTGACTCTCGATCTCCTTGTTCATACATGAAATTAATGTGCCCGTCACTAAAATGTTTAATAATTTGCTTCTCTATCTCGGAAGATATACTACTCATACAGCGGCTTAGCTTCTAGGAAGGCAAGGCCTTCGGTAAAATTTTGGCTATATATCAATGGGTAACGTTCTGAAATGGATTGCCGCTGTACCTTAATATAAGGGCCGTGAATTAACGTGTCTTACGCCACTACTGTTGGTCGAATGTACGCCCTGAATACCTGGTTTGACTCTCGGAATCATAGGATATATGAAGCTGTTAAGTGAGCGGTTCGATTCTGAACTATGGTGGTTGCGTTCTCATATGGTTTGACCCACGATTTTTCTATTTATACATAAAAATATGGCTCCCATCTGCTAAAATGTCTACTAATTTGTATTCCTAAGCACTAGGTATGACACTCCCTACAGCGTGTTAGATTCTTGGAAGGTAGGTCCTTCGGTAAAACGTTTGACTATATACCAATTAGTAATTTTCACCGACGGATTGACTATCTACTTCAATATTCATACCGTCAATTAAGGTGGTTATTGCCAGTACTGTGAGCGCATTTACTCCCTAGAAACCTGGTTCGACGTTCGGAATTACAGGATAAGTGATGCTATTGACTTCGCAGTTCGACTCTCGAAGAATTTAGTAACATGCTCGAATGGATTGACCCTCGATCTTCCTATTGATTCATGATTTTATATTGTCCGTCGGATAATATATCTGATAACTTGTTTCCGTGGACACTAAGCAAGACACTGGCTTCAACGGATGAGGTTCATGTAAGGTAAGGTATCCGGTAAAATCTTTGACTTTATGCCATCTGGGTATGTTCTCCAACGATTTGACGCTCCACTTTAATACTCAAACCGTGAATTAATGTGTCCATTGCCAATACTATTCAACGCATTTACTTTCGGGTTTCCTGAGCTTGACTTTCGGAATCACAGGACAGGTAGAGCTAATGACGTAGCCATTCGTCTTTCACAGATGTTGGCAACGTTCTCGATTCGGATTGACCCTCGATGTTCTAATTCATACATGAAGTGAATGTGACCGTCACTGAAATAAATACTAATTCCTTTCTCTGAACACAAACTTATATCCCCGGTGACACCAGTGGAGGTTCGTGGAAGGTCAGGCCTTTGGTAATATGTTCGACTTCATGCCAATTGGCATCGCTCTTAAACGATTTGACGCTCCACATTAGTATTCAAATGGTAAATTAAGGCGTCTAGTGTCAATAATGCGGACTTTCTCCAGGAATGCGTGGATTCACTCCCGGTACCACAGGATTGGTGGAGCTATTGACATATCCGTTTGACTCTCAAAGAGGGTGCTAACGTTCTACAATCAGTTTTTCCATCGATCTTCTAATACGTACATGATAATGAGGTGCCCGTCACTGAAATGGAGACTAATTTCTTTCTCTGAACACGCTCGATATGGCGGGCTAGCTTCGCCAATGGTAAGGCCATCAGTAACGCGTTTGACTTTATACCAATTGCCAATACTCTGAAAAGGTTTGGAGGACTACTATAGTATTCAAGCCGTGCATAATGGTATCTATTGGGAATACTTTCCAGCGAATTTACTCCAGGAATACCTGGTTTGACTCTCGGAATCATAGGATAGGTGAAGCAATTAAACAAGCGGTTCGACACCCGAAGAAGGTTGTAACATTTTCGAACGGTTTGGCCCTCGATCTTCTAATTCCTACATGAAGTTACGGTTCCCGTCACTGAAATGAATAGTAATTTCTTTCTCTGAACACGAAGATATACTCTCGATACAGTGGGATAGTTTTCTGGAGGGTAAGGTCCTCGGTAAAACGTTTGACTTTATAGCAATTGGTGACGTTCTCAAACGGCATGACGCTCTATTTTAATAATCACATCGTGAAATAAGGTTCCTATTACCAATGCTATTCAGCGGTCGTACTCCAGGTGTACCTGTCTGTCTCTTAGAATCGCAGGATTGGTGAAGCTATTGACTTAGGCGTTGGTCCCTCACAGAAGGTGGTAACGTCTTCGAACGGTTTGACCCTCGATCTTCCAAATCATACA
>NIJG01000729.1:248942-271848 GCA_002201625.1 Euglossa dilemma | reverse complement strand
TAGGTATCGTTCTACAATGGTTTAACTCCGATTTCTGATATTTATAACGTGAAATAGCGTGCCTAATTCCAACACAGTACTGCAGGTTCAGTCGCGTAATACCTGGTCTGTCTCTAAGAATCACAGGGTGGCTGAAGCCATTGGCATAGCTGTGCGACTCTCAAAGGTGGTGCATGCTTTCTAGAACGGTGTGACGCTCGGTCTTCTAAGCAGTACATGAAATTATGGCGCCCACTGCTAAAATGTATGTTAATGTGTTTCACTGAACACGAAGCTGTACTCAAGATGCAGCGGGTTTGCTTCTTGGTAGGTAAGGCCTTCGGTCATGAGGATGCCTTCGTACCAATATGTAACGTTCTACAATGGAACGCCACTCTACTTTAATATTCGTGCTGTGACTTGAGTTGTCTTTTACCAATACTGATCAGCGCATTTTCTCCACGGATACCTGGCTTTAATTTCAGAATCACAGCATATGTTATGCTATTGACATAGCTGTGCGACAAGCAAAGAAGGCGGTAACGTTCTCGAATGGTTAAACTCTCTATTGTGCTATTCGTACTGGAATATGAGGTGTCCGTCTGGCGAAATATCTACCAACTTAACTCCGTGGCCACTGAGCAAAACACACCCCACCGCGTGTTATGTTCTCGGACGGTAAGGCCATCGGTAAAACAGTTTCGATCCGTACCATTGGTTAACGTCCTGCAACGGATTGACGCCCTAGATTAATATTCATGCCGTGAATAAAGGTGTTATTCACAATTTTGATCGGCGGATTTACACCCGGAATAACTGGTTTCACTTTCGGGATCATAGTTCAGATGAAGCTGTTGACTTAATCGATCAACCCCCAAAGGATGTGGTATCGCTCTGTAACGGATTGTTCCTCGACCTTCGTATTAATATATTAGGATATGGCGCCTCCCACTAAACTTATACTAACTTGCTTCTCTGAACACGATGTCATACCCCCTATACAGCGGGTTAGCTTCTCCGAAGGTAAGGCCTTCGGTAACATGTTTGACTTTATTCAAATTGTTTACGTTCTACAATGGTTTGACACTGTACTTTAATATTTATTGCGTGAACTGAGGTGCCTGTTGTCAAACCTGTTTAGCGGATTTCCTCCCGGAATACCTGGTTTGTGTCCCGGAGTCACAGGATACGTGTAGCTATTGACTTAGCTGTGGGGCTCCCGATGAAGCTGGAAAAATTCTGTTACCGTTTGCCCCTCAATCAAGTAATTCAAACATGAAATTAAGGTGCCAGTCACTGAAATGTATACTAATACGTCCCACAGAACGCGAAGCTATACACTCGGAACAGAGGGTAAGGTTCTCGGATGGTTAGGCTTTCGGTAAAAGTTTGTCTCTGTACCTATAGGTAACGTTCCACAATGGATTGCCTCTGTTGCTTAACATTTTTGCCCTGAGTTAGGGTGTCTAGTTTCAATACAGTAAGGCGGTTTACTCCCGGAATATCTGGTTTGAGTCTCGGAAACACAGGATAGGTGAAACTGTTGGATTACCCATTCATCTCTCACAGAATGTGGTGACGTCCTCGAACGGTTTGACCGACGATCTTCTAATTCATGCATGGAATTAAGGTGCTCGTCTGTTGTATGTATACTAGTCCGTACCTGTCAACGCGGTGTTATACTCCCGATACGGCCTGTTAGTTCTTAGGAGGTTAAGGCATTCTGTATGAAGTTTGACCCTACGCATATAAGTATTGTTATACGACGGCATGACGGCCTGCATTAATATTCAAACCGGGAATTGAGGTGTTTATTGCCACTTCTGTGCAGCCGATTTACTCCTGGAATATCTGGTTTGACTCTTAGAATCGCAGGACGTATGAAGTGATTGACTTAGCTGTACAACGCTCGCGAAAGTTGGTTATGTTCTCGAATGATTTGATTCTCGATGTTGATATTTATACACAAAAATGTGGAGTCCGTACGCTAAAATGTCTACTAACATGTTTCCGTGATAAATAAGCGAGACACTCGCTACAGCGTGTTAGGTTCTCAGAAGGAAGGGTATTCGATATAAAGAATGACCTTAATACTAATTGGTAATTTTCTGCAACGGTTTAACTCTCTACTTTAAAATTCAAACCGTGAGTTAAGGTGACTATTATCCATAATATTCAGTAGACTTATACTTGGAATACTTGGTTTGACTATCGGAATCGCAGGTTACGTGAAGCTATTGCTTTAGCGTTTTGACTCCCAAAGAAGGTGGTACATTTCTCTAACGGTCTGACTCTCGGCTTTGACATTTATGCATGAAAATGTGGTGCCCGTATGCTAGCACGTCTAGTAATCTGTTTCCGTGATCACTAAGATAGACACTCGCTAGAGCGGAATAAGTTCTCGGAAGGTACGGTAGTGGGTAAAAGGAATTACTTTGTTTCAATTGATAACGTTCTCCTGCTGCTTGACTCAGTACCTAAGCAATTATACCGTGATTTAAGGTAGATATTTCCAGTATTCTTCAGCGTATGTACTCCCTGAATACCTGGTTTGACTCTCGCATGCACAGGATACCTGAAGCTATTGATGTAGCCGTTCGCCCCTCGCACAAGGTGGCAACGATCACGTGCGGTTTTACCCTCGCTATTCTAATTTATTCATAAAGGTAAGGTGCCTGTCACTAAAATAAAGACCAATTTCTTTCTGTGAACATGAAGTTATACTGTCGATGATGCGGGTTAGTTTGTCGGGGGGTACCGACTTTGGTAAAACGTTTGACTTTATAGCAATTTGTAGCGTCTTCTAACGGTTTGGCGCTCTATTTTAGTATAGAAGTCGTGAATTACGGTGTCATTAACCAACGCTGTTCAGCGAATTTACTGACGGAGTACCTGGGTTCGCTCTCAGAATCCCAGGATAGCTGAAGCTATTGACTTATCCTCAAAGAAGGCGTTTACGTTCCCGAACAATTTGTTACTCGATTTTCTAATACATACGGAAAATTAAAGCCTTCGTCACTAAAGTGTACACTAATTTGCTTCTCTGATCCAGAAGTTATGCTTTCGATACAGCGGGATAAGTGCGCGGAAGGTAAGGTGTACGTTAAAGAGTTTGTCGTCATGACAATTGGTAAAGTTCTCCTACGGTTTGTCTCTCAGCTTTAGTATTCATACCGCGAAGTATGGTGTCTATTGCGAATTCTGTACAAATCTGTTGCCAATACATTTCAGCAGATTTACTCCCGGGTACCAGATTTGTCTCTCGGAATCACAGGATACGTAGAGCAATTGACTCAGCTGTGCGGCTCTCAAGAACGGTGGTAACGTTCTCGAAAGCTTCGATCCTCGATCAACACATGAAAACATGAAAATGAGGTGCCCGTCGATAAAATCTATAACCATTTGTTTTTCTCTACAGGAAGTTATTCTCTCGATACAGCGGGATAGGTTCTCCGAAGGTAGGTCCTTCCGTAAAATGATTGAACTTATACCAATTGGTTACATACTACCCCGGTCTCATACTGTACTTCAATATTTATACCGTGCATTAGGGTGTCTGTTGCCAATATTGAACAGCAAATATACTCCCGGAATATCTGATTTGACTTTCGGTATCACAGGATATATGAAAATATTGATTTATCCATTCGGACCTCAAAGAGGGCGGTAACGTTCTTGAACTGCTTGACTTTCGATCTTCCAATTCATACATGATAGTAAGGTGCGCGACACTAGAATGTCCACTAGTTCCTCCGACTGAACACTATGTTTTGCTCTTGATACAACGGGTTAATACTTCGAAGTGTAAGGACTTCTGTAAGACGTTTGATTCTATACCCGTATGCATTTTTCTACAACGGATCGACTATGTATATTAATATTCGAGCAGTAAATTGAGGTTGCTGTAGCCAATTCCGTGGTTTTACTCACGGAATCACACGAAACGTGAAGCTATTGACTTGAAAGTTCGATTCTGGTGGAAGGTTCTAACGTTGTCGAACGGTCTGACTATTGACCTTCGAATTCATTCATGAAATTATGGTGCCCGTCACTAAAATGTGTACAACTGTACTTCTCTGAAAACGAAGTTATTCTGTCGATAAAGCGGATTAGGTTCTCGAGAGGATAGGTATTCGGTAAAAATAATGTCTTCATGCCCCTTGGTAACGTTCCCAAACGGTTTGACTCTCGACTTCAATATTCAATCTGGGACTTAATGTGTCTAGGGCCAAAACTGTTCCGCGGATTTACATCCGGCATTCCTGGTTTATTTGTGGAATCACAGGATCGGCGTAGCTATTGACTTAGCTGATCGATCCATAAGGAAGGTGGAAACGGATTCGCACGGTTTCATCATCGGTCTTTATATTTCACAGATGAAATTATTGTGCCCGTCACTGAAATATATACTAATTTCTTTCTCAGAAAACCGTGTTATACTCTCGATACGGCGTGTTAGGAATTCGGAGGGTATGGTCTTGCGTGAAGCGTTTGACTTTAAACAAATTGATAACGATCTCAAACGATTTGACGCACAACTTTAATATCCAATCCGCGAAATCAGGTGTTTAATACCAATACTGTCTGGCGTATTTTCTCTCGGATTACCTGATTTGACTCTCGGAATCACAGGATAGGTGAAGCCATTGATTTAGGCGTTCGATTCAGATGGAAGGTTGTAACGTTGTCGAACTGTCTGACCGTTGATCTTTGAATTCATTCATGAAATTATGGTGCCCGTCACTAAAATGTATCGTAATTTGCGTTTCAGAGCACGACGTTATACCCTCGGTGCAGCGGGTTATGTTCTGGGTGTGTAAGGTGTTCGGTAGAAGGTTTAACTTTATTCCATTTGCTAGCTTCCTTAAACGGATTGACGATCTAGTTCAATGATCATACCGTGAAATAAGGTGTCTATCGCTGATACTGTTCAGCGCATTTACACTTGGAATTCCAGGCGTGACTCTCGGAATTTCAGGTATAGGTATAACTAGACACCCAGCCGTAGACTCTGAAAGATGGTGGTAACGACCTCGATCGGTTTGACTCTTGATCGGTCTAATTCATATATGAAAATAGGGTGTGCATCTGATATATGGTCTGCTAATTTGTTTCCGTGAGCACTAAGCATGACATGCACCGCAGCGGGTTAGATTCTAGCAAGGTAAGGAACTCGGTAAAAGGAATTATTTTATACCAATTGGTAATGTTCTCCGACGGATTGACTCTCAATCTTCATATTCATGCTGTGAATTAAGATGTCTATTGCGAGCACTGTTCAGCGTATTTACTCCCGGTGTACCTGATTTGTCTCTCGGAATCACAGGATAAGTGAAGCATTTGACTTAGCAGCTCGTCTCCCACATAATGTGGTAACGTTCTCGAACGGTTTGACCCTCGATCATGTAATTGATACATGAAATTAAGGAGCTCGTTACTAAAGTGAATACCAGTCCGTTCCTTTGAAGACGGTTTTTTACTCTCGAAAAGGCGGGTTAGCTACTCCGAACGTAAGGACATTTGTGATGTGTTTGACTTGATATCCATTGGCAACGCTCTAAAACGGTTTGACGCCGTGGAATAACGTTCAAACCGTAATTTCTGGTGTTAATAGCCAATACCTTTCCGGGGATTTACTCCCGCTTGACTTTCGGGTACACAGAATATGCTATTGACCTAGCTGAGCGACGCTGAAGGAAAGTGGTAACGTCCTCGAAGGCTTTGACACCCGATGTTAATATTTATACATAAGAATGTGGTTTCCGTCTTCTAAATTGTCTACTAATTTGTTTCCGCGAACGATAAGCATGACACTCACTACAGCGTGCTAGGTTATCGGAAGGTAAAAAGAATGACATAATCCGAATTGGAAATGTTCGCCGACAGTTCGACTCTCTATTTTAATATTCATACAGTGAATTAAGGTGTATATTGCCAATACGGTTCAGTCGATTTGCTCCTGGAATAGCGGGTTTAGCTCTATGAACCGCAGGATGGGTGAAGCTATTGTCTTCGCCGTTCGATTCTCAAAGAAGGATGTCGCGTTCACGAATGGTTTGACTGTCGATTTTTGTATTCATACATAAATATATGGCTTCCGTCTGCTGCAATGCTGCCAAATCAGGTATGCAGGGAACAAATCCGCTGTATACTATTGGCATTAGGCACCATATTTCACAGTATAAATATTAAAATAATAAAGTCAATCCGTTGTGGACCGCTACGTATTTGGTATAGAATCAAACTCTTTACCGAAGGCCTTACCTTGCGAGCTGAAAAGTATCGAATATGTAGCTTCGTGTTCAGAGAAGCAAATTATTATCCCTATTAGACACTGGCACCCTAATTTCGTGTGTAAATTAAAAGATCGACGGTCACACCGTGAGAGATCAATAGCACCATGTTTGAGAGTCGAACGACTAAGTCAATAGCTTAACGTATCGTGTGATTCCGAGGGATAAGCCTGCTATGCCGCGACTGAACTCGCAGTATAGTATTCGAATTACACACGCTTTATCACGATCATAAATATTAAATATCAGAGCCAAATCATTGTACGACGTTACCTATTGCTATACAGTCGACCTTTTACCGAAGGCCTTACCTTCCGCGACCCTCTCCTGCTTGATCTAGAGTATAACTTCGTGTTAAGAGGATCAAATTAGTAAACATTTTAGTGACTGGGACCTTAATATCATTTTGAATAAGTAGATCAAGGATCAAATCGAGAAAGGTACCACCTTCTTTGAGATTCAAACTGCTAAGCCGACAGCTTCATAAATGCTGTGATTCAGAACATCAGACGAGATATTCCGAGAGAAACTGGGCTGTACAGTAATGGCAATAGATACCTCTCATCGCGGACTGAATATTGAAATAGAGCGTTATGCCGCGTGAGGGCGTTTCAATTGCTGTAATGTCAAACATTTATCCAAATGCCATACCGTCCGAGTAGCTAGCCCACCGCATGGAGAGTATAGCTTCGTGTTTAGAGAAACACATTAGTATACATTTTAGCGACGGGCACCTCAACCTCATGTAGGGATTAGAAGATCGAGAGGCGAACTGTTCTAGAATGTTACACTCTATTTGAGACACGCACAGCTTAGTCATTAGATCCACCTATCCTATGATTCCGAGAGTCAAAGCAGGTATGCCGGGAGAGAATCCGGTGAACAGTACAGGTAATTGACACCATAGTTGACGGTTTGAATATTAAAGTAAAGTGGCAAACCATCGAAGAAAATTACCAAATATTATAAAGTCATACTTCTTACCGAATACCATACCTTCCGAGAACATAAGCCGTTGTATCGAATGTGTTGCTTAGTGCTCGCGGAAACAAGATAATAGTCAATTTATCTGATGGAGACCTTATTTTCATGATTGACGAGAGAAATCGATAGTCAAATCACTCGAGAACGATACCACCATGTTTGAAAGTCGCACTTCTATGACAACAGCTGCAACCATCCTGTGATTCGGAGTGTCAAATCTGGTAATATCGGAGTAAATCTGCTGAAGAGTATTGACCATTGACAACTTATTTCGCAGTGTCAACATTAATGTAGGGAGCCAAATCATCGGAGAACATTACCAATTCTTATAAAGTCATTTTATTTTGGCATATATTACTCTCTGAGACCTTATCCTTCTGTAGCAAGTGTCTTGCTTAATATTAACGGAAACAAATCAGTAGATATTTTAGAGGACGGGCACCACTTGATAATGTATATATATCAGCATCGAGATTCAAAGCGTTCAAAAACATTACCATCCCCTTTCAGGAGTCGATCGGCTGGGTCAATAGCTTCGTCTTTTCTTGTGATTCCGAGTGTCAAGCCTGCTATTCCAGGAGTAAATCCGCTGAACAGTATTTGAAATGGACACCTTAATTCACAGTTTGAATATTAAAGTAGGCCGATGAACCGTTTGACAAAGTTATAAGTTGGTATGAAGTCAAACACCTTACCGGTGGCCTTACCGTCCTAGTAACTAACCCGCCGTGTCGAGAGCATTGCTACGTGTTTCGGGAAACACGTTAGTATACAATACAGTGACGTCACCTAAAATTCACGTATAAAACTGAGGATCGAATATCAAACAATTTCAAAACGTTACAAACTTCTTTGATATTCGAACGGATAATACAATAGCTTCTCCTATCCTGTGACTACGAAACCAGGTCTTCCGGGAGTAATTCCACTTTACAGTATTTGCAATCTGCACTACAATTCACGGTATATGTATTAAAGTACAAGGACAAAATCTTTCGTGACCCTATCCCCCTGTATCGAGAGTATAACTTCGTGTCCATAGATACAAATTTGCATACCTTTTAGTGATGTCCACCTTAATTTCAGGTATGGATTCGAAGATCGAGTGTCAAATCGTTCGAGACCGTTACCACCTTCTTTTATATTCGAACGGCTTAGTCAGCAGTTTTGCGTATAGATATGATTTAGAGTGTCAAGCCGGGTATTCCGGGAATCAGTCCGCTGTATACTATTGGCAATGTACATCTTAATTAACTGTTTGAATATTATAAAATTGCGTCAAACCGTTTGAGAACGTTACCTGTTGCTATATAGTCCAACACTTTTCCTAAGACCTTACCCTTCGAAAGCAAACCCGCTGTATCGAGAGTACATCTTCGTGTACAAAGAAAGAAATTAGTAACCATTTCAGTGACGGACACCATAATTTCACGAATGAATAAGAATATCGAAGGTCAAGTCGTTCAAGAACGTTGCCGCATTTTGTGAGGGACTATCGGCTAAGTTAACAGCTTCACCTATCTTCCTATTCCGAGAGTCAAACCAGGCATTCCGGAAGTAAATCCGCTGTACAGCATCGGCATTAGAAGCCCTACTTCCCGGTATAGATATTAATGTACTGAGTCACACAGTTGTGCTACTTTACATATTCGTATGGAGTCTAACATTTCATCGAAGGCCGTTCCTCCCGAGTACCTGACCCGCTGCAACGAGACTATAACTACGTTTCCAGAGGAAGAAATTAGTATAAATTAGAGTGACGAGCAGCTCAATGCCATGTTTGAATTAGAATATCGAGGGTCAAAACGTTAGGGAACGACACTACTTTCTTAGAGAGACGAATGGCTCAGTCATTAGTTTCCCGTGTCCTATGATTCCGAGAGCCATAGCAAATATTCCGGGAGTAAATCCGCGGTCTCGATTTGCAATTGACATCTTATTTCACGGTATGAATATTAATGTGGAGAATGAAACTGTCGGAGATCATTACCTGTTCATACAATGTCATACATCTTACCGAATACCTTATCATCCGTGAACCGCTCTGGCTTTAGCGAGTGACTTGCCTAATCTTCGCGAAAACAAATTAATAGACATGATAGCAGACCGGCACCACATTTTCATGTGTAAATAGCAAAATCGAAAGTCAACACGTTAAAAAACGATAACACCTTCCATGGGTGTCGAACGGTTAAGTCAATAGCTTCACCTATCCTGTGATTCCGAGAGCCAAACCATGTATTCCGGGAGTAAATCCGCTGCACCTCATTGGCATCATACGCCCTATCTCATTGTAAAAATATTAAAGTCCTGGGTCTAACCGTTGTAGAACATAACAAATTCGTAACATAGACAAACTTCATACTGAAGTGCTTACTGTCCAAGAAGCTAATACGCCGTATGGTGACAATAACATCATGTGCACGGAAGGCAATTAGTTTGCCGTTTAGTGACGGGCTCCTTAACTCCATATAGGAATCAGAAGATCGAGGGTCAAACCGTTCGGTAACGTTTACACACTCCTTTAGAGTCGAACGGCTATGTCAATAGTTTCATCTATACAGTGATTCCGAGAGTAAATGCGATACTCCGGTAGTAAATGCGATGTAGATTATTGGCATTAGACACGCTGTTTCAAGGTATAAATCTTAAAGTGCAGGGTAAGACAGATGTAGAACGTTACCTATCGGTATGGAATCAAACTTTTTGCAGAAGGCCTTCCCATCCGGGAAGCTCACCCTCTGCTTGAAGAGTAAAACTTCGTGCTCTCAGAAACATATTAGTATACATTCCATTGACGGGCACCTTAATTTCATGTGTGTATTAGACGACTGTGGGTCAAACGTTTCGAGACCGTTACCACCTCCTGTGGGATTCGAATGGCTATTTCAATAGCTTTACCTATCCTGTGATTCGGAGAGTCAAGCTAGGTATTTCGGGAGTCAGTCCGTTTTACAGTATTGGGAATATACACGGTAATTCACGTTATGTGTATTAAAGTAGAGAGTCAAACCGACGGAGAGCATTACTAAGCGGTATAATGTCCTCCTTTTTACCGAATACCTTGTCTCCCGTGAATCTGACACGCTGTAGGGAGTATCCTGCTTAGTGATCACGCAGACAAATTAGTAGCAATTTTAGCAGATGAACTCCTTATTTCCATGTATGAGTAGCAAAATCGGGAGTCGGACGATTCGCGAACGTATGTCCCTTCTTTCAGAGTGGCATAGCTACATCAATATCTTGACCTACCCTGCGATTCCAGGAGACAAATCTGGAAACCTAGGAATAAATCCGAAGATCAGAATTGGCAATAGACACCTTAATTCACTCTTTCAATATTAAAGAAGAGTGTCAATGCGGCGGAGAACATTACTAATTAGTATAAAGTTATTCCTTTTGCCGCATACCTTACCTTCCTGGAACATAACCCTCTGCAGCGAGGGTCTTGCTCAGCGTTCACGGAAGCAAATTAGAAAACGGACACCTTATTCTCATGTATGCATAAGAAGATCGAGAGTTCATCCGTTGGAGAACGTTATCACTATCCCTGAAGGTCGCCCAGATAACTCAATAGCTTCAGCTATCCGCTGATTCCGAGAGTCGAACCAGGTAATCCAGTAGTAAATCCGCTGAAAAGTATTGGCAATCGACACCTCAATCCACGGTATGAATATTAAAGTAGAGAGTCAAACCGTTTTATAATGGTACCTATTCGTATACAGTCAAACCATCCACGAACGCCTTACAATCCGAGATGCCTAGCCTGCTGTAGGAAGAGTCTTGCTTATTGCTCACGGTCATAAATTAGTAGCCATTTTAGCAGACTGACAGTTTATTTACAAGAATGAATAGGAAAATCGGGAAACAAACCGTTCAAGAACTTTACCACCTTCATTGGTAGTCGCACAGCTACGTCAATAACATCACCTGTCCACTGATCCCGAGGGTCAAACCACGTATTCCAGTAGAAAATTCGCTGCAGACTTTTGGCAAAATGCACGTCTTTTCACGGTTGGAATGTTAAAGTAGATCGTCAAACCGCCGTAGAATGTTACCAACTGGTATGAAGATATTCTTTTTACCGAAGACCGTAACCTGCGAAAACTAAGCCCGCTGCATCGAGAGCATAACTTCGTGACCAGAGAAGCAAATTAGTATGCATTTTAGTGACGGGCACCTTAACTTCATGTATGGATTGGAAGAGCGTGGGACAAACCATTCCAGAATTTTACCAACTTCTTAGAGAATCGCATAGCTTAGTTAATAACTTCATCTATCCTGTGAATCAGTGAGCGAAGCCAGGTATTCCGGGAGTAAGTCCGCTGAAAGCTATTGGCAATAGACACATGAGTCCGCGGTATGTATACTAAAGTAGAGTGTCCATCTCTCGGAGTACATTACCAATTGGTATAAAGTCCATCTTTTTCCGAATATCTTACCTTCTGTGAACCTAACCCGCTGTATCGATTGAATTTTATCGTGATCAGTGAAACATATTGGTATATATATTAATGACGGGCACCTTACTTACATATACGAATAGAAATATCATGAGTAAAACATATCGCGACGGTTACCACCTTCTTTAAGTGTCGAACGGCTATGTTTGCAGCATCACCTTTCATGCGAATCCGAGATTCAAACCAGGTATTCCGCGAGTAAATCCGCTGAACAGTGTTGGCATAAGACACCTTAATTCACGGTACGAATATTAAAGTAAAGTGTCAAACCGTTGTAGAACGTTCCCAATTCGTATAGATTCAAACTTTTCACGAATGCCTTACCTTCCAGGAAGCGAAGCCCGCTGCAGGGAATGCCTTCCTTAGTGTTCGCGGAAGCAAATTAGTTGACATGATAGTAGGCCGGCATTACATTTTCATGGATAAATATCGAAATCGATGGTCAACCAGCAAGAGAATGTTACCACTTCCTTTGAGAGTCGAAGGGCTAAGTCAGCAGCTTCACCTATCCTGTGATACCGAGACTCAAACCACCTAAACCGGGAGTCGATCGGCTGAAAGGTATTTCCAATCGACTCTTTAATTCACGGTTTGTGCTTTCAGGCGGAGCGTCAAACCGATGTACATCGTTACCTATTCGTATAGAGTCAATATTATTGCCGACGGCCTTACCTTACGAGAAGCAATCCCTGGTGTGCAGAGTGCTTTGCGTAGCATTCAGAGAAGCAAGTTATTATCCATCATAGTCACAATTTCGTATATGAATTAGAAGTTCGAGGGTAAACCGTGGGAGTACGTTACCACCATTCATCAGAGTCGAACAGCAAAGTCAATAGCTTCACATATCCCGTGATATCGAAAGGGAAACCAAGTTTTTGGGGAGCAAATCCGCTGTACATTATTGGCATTAGAACTTAATTCACTGTACGAAAATTAAAGTACAGTGCCAAACCTTTGTAGAACGTTACATATTGGCAAAGAGTCTAACATTTCAACGAGGGCCGTTCCTTCCGAGAAAATAGCCCGCTGCATCGAGAGTATAACATCGAGGTCAGAGAGGCAAAATAGTGAACATTTTAGTGTCGGGCACCTTAATTTCATGTATGAATTAGAAAATCGAGTGTTAAACTGTTCGAAAACGTTACCACCGTCTTTGAGAGACGAACCGCTAAGTTATTAGCTTCAACCATCCTGTGATTCCAAGAGTCAATCCGGGTACTCCGGGAGGAAATGCTCTTTACAGTATTGGCAACAGGCAACCTGTCTCAAGTTATAAGTTCTAAAGAACAGAGTAAAACCACTGCACAACGTTGGGAATTCGTATAGAGGCAAACTTTCTTCCGAAGGCCTTATCTTCCGAGAAGCTAACTCACTGCATCGGAAGTGCAACTTCGTATTTAGAGAAGCTTATTATTGCACATTTTAGTGGCGAGCACTTTAATTTCAAGTATGAATTAGAAGATCGAGGGTCAATCCGTTCGAGAACGATACCACCTTCTTTGAAAGTCGGACTGCTAAGGCAATATCATCACGTATCCTGTGATTACGAGAGACATGTGCACCATAATTCTCGGTTTGAATATTATTATAGAGCGTCCGACCGTTGTAAAATGTTGCCTACTCGTATAGAGTCCATCTTTTTACCGAAGGTCTTATTTTCCGAGATTCCCTACCCGATTTACAGAGCATCAGGCTTAGTCTTTAGGGAAACATATTAGTAGACATTTTATCAGAGGCACACTATATTTTCACGTATGAATTGCAAAATAGGGTGTGAAGCCGTTCGCGGTCGTTACCACCTTCTTTCAGAGTCGAACGGCTAAGTCTACTGCTTCATCTATGCCGTGATTCCGAAAGTGAAGCCAGCAATACCGAGAGTGTATCGGCTGAAATGTGTGGCAGACGGCACCCTAATTCACGGTTCGGACATTAATGTTGAGCGCCAAACCCTTGCAGAAAGTTACCGATTGTTATAAAGTCAAATTTCTTACCGAAGGCATTACCTTCCGCGAAGCACAACCCGATGTAGGGAGTGACACGCTTAGTGATCATGGAAACAAATGTAGACATTTTAGCAGATGGACACCTTTATTTTATGTATGAACTAGAAAATCGTGGGTTAAAGCTTTTGAGAACGCTTACACCATCCTTAAGTTTCGTTCGGCAAAGTCAATAGCTCCACCTATCAAGTTATTCTCAGTGCCATAGCATGTATTCCAAGCGTAAATCCGGTGAATGGTATAGGCAATAGACACCAAAATTCTCGGTTCGAATACTAAAGTAGAGCGACAAACCTTTGTAGAACCCTACTTACTGGTATGGAGTCAATCTTTCTCCGTATGGACGCTGGAGAGCATTACCAACAGTAATAAAGGCGAATTTTTACCGGACCCATTACTCTTCGCGAACCTAATCCGCTGTAGCAAGTATCGTTCTAACTGATCACGGAAACAAAAGGGTAGACATCATAACCGCCGCACGCTTTACTTTCACTTGTGGATGGGAGTATCGAAGGTCAAACTGTCCGAAAACGTTTCTACCTTCCTCAATAGTCGAACGGCTCAGTCAATGGGTTCCCCTGGCCTGTGATTCCGAGTGTCAGCCCACGTATTCTGGGCATCAATCCGCTGTACACTGTTGGCAATTGACACCTTATTCCAGGGCTTAAATATTAAAGTACAGTGTTATAGCGGCGAAGAACATTACCAATTGTTGTGACGTCATAATCATTAACGGATACCTTACCTTCCGGAAAATAACCCGCTCCATAGAGGGCATAACTCCGCGCTCAGAGAAACAAATTAGATCACATTTTAGCGGCGGGCATCTATACTTCCTGTATGAGTAAGAAGATAGAGTGTCTGACCGATCGAAAACGTTACCAACTTCTTTGAGAATGTAATGGATAAGTCAATTAGCGGATAAGTCATATGAATGTAGAGATTCATGTCGTTGGAAGACGTTACACCTTGGAATAGAGACAAAATTTTTCCTGAATACCATGCCTTCCCAGAACGTAGAGCGCTGTAGCGATACTCTATCATCATACTCACCTAAGCAAATGTGTTGGCATTTGTAACAGGTGGGACACCATAATTTCACGTATGGATTAGAATATAGGGGGTCAAACCGTCCGACCTTCTTTGAGAGTCGCACAGATAAGTCAATAGCGCCACCAAACATGTCAATCCGAGAGTCAAGCCAGGTATTCCGGGGATAAATCCGCCGAAAAGTGTTGGCAATTGGTACCTTAATTAACAATTTGAATATTAAAGTTCAGAGTAAATCCGTTCTAGAACGATACCAAGTGGAATAGATTCTTACATTATACCGAGGCCTTACATTCGGAGGACGTCACTCGATGTGTCGGGAGGATTACATCGTGATCAGAGAAACAAGTTGGTATACATTTCAGGGATCGGCACCTTAAATTCATGTATGAATTAGAAGATCGATGACCAAACCGATCGAGAACGTTGCATCCTTCGGTGACATACGAACGGCTGAGCGAATAGTTTTACGTATCCTGCAATTCCCAGAGTCAAACCGGGTATTCCGCCAGTAAGTACGCTGAAGTTTATTGGCAACTGACACCTTAATTCACGGCATGAATACTAATGTAGAGAGTCAAACCGACGGAGGACATTACCAATCTGCATGTCATTCCTTTTACCGAATACCATGCCTTCAGAGAACCTACCCCGCTGTAGCTTGTGTCCTTCCTAATGTGCACGAAAACAAATTAGAAGACGTTTTAGGGGACGGACACCACATATCTGTGTGTAAATATGCACACCGAGTGTCAACGCGTACGAGAACGCTACCACCTTCTGAGAGAGACGAACGTCTATGTCAATAGATTCACCCATTCCGCCATTCCGAGAGTCAAACCTGGTATTTCAGAAGTAAATCCGCTGAAGGGTATTGGCCATGGACAGCTTAATTAACGGTATGGATATCAAAGTAGAGAAACAAACCGTTTGAGAACCTTACAAATTGGTATAACGACATACCCTTCTTCGTATACTTTACCTTCCGAGAACAAAAGGAGCAGTAGCGTGGGTATAATACCCTGCTTAGGTAAACAAATGGGTGTACATTTTAGAGACAGGTACCATAATTTCATGTTCGCAAAAGAAGGTCGAGCGTCAATCCGTTGGAGTACATAGCCAACTTTCATGAGAATCGCACAGCTAAGATAATGGTTTCACCTATCCTGTAATACCGAGTGGCAAGCCATGTAATCCGGGATTATATCCACTGAATAGCATTGGCAACAGACACCATTATTCGCGCTATGAATATTAACGTAGAGAGTCAAACTGTCATAGAACATTACCAATTCTTATAATGTCATTCTTCTTACCGAATACCGTACCGTATCAGAACCTAACTCGCTGTACCGATTTCCATGCTTTATGTTGACGAAAAAAAAATTGTGAACACTACAGCAGACGGGCATATTACTTTCATGTTTGCATAGCAAAGTCGAGTGTCAAACATTACCAGAACGTGACTATCTTCTTCTAGAGTCGAACGGCTAAGCCACTACATTCAGCTATCCCGTGATTCCGAGAACCAAACAAGGTACGCCTGGAGTAAATACCGCGTACAGTCGTGTCAATGGACACATTAATTCGCGGTATGATTATTGAGTACATAGTCGAACCGCTGTAGAACGTTACCTCTTCCTATTGAGTTAACTTCTCACAGAAGGCCTTACGATCCGAGTAGCTAACCAGCATTATGGAGAGTATTACTTCATTTTCAAAGAAACATATTAGTATACATATAATTGACGGTCACCATAATTTCATGTACGAATAGGAAAATCGAATGTCAAAACGTTAGGGACCGTTACCAGCTTCTATGACATTCAAACGGCTAAGTCAATTGTTTCAGATATCTTGTGTTTCCGAGGATAAATACCAGGTATTCTTGGATTATATCCACTCAGCGTCATTGGAAATAGACATTTCAATTCACGGTTTGAAGATTAATGCAGACTGTTAGACCGTTGTAGAAGCTTACCAATTGCAATAAAGTCAAATGCTTTGCCGAAGACCTTACTCTCCGAAGAACTCACCCGCAGTATCAAGGGTATAAGAGTGTTCAGTTAAGTATAATTAATTATACAGAGTTTTCGTGTTCAGAGAAAGAAATTCATATTTATTTCAGTGACGGGCCCATTAACTTCATGAATGAAGTAGAAGATTGAGCGACAAGCGGCTCGAGATTTTTGCAGCCTTCTGTAAGAGACGAACTGATACGTCAATAAATTCACCTGTTCAGCGAATCTCAGAGTCAAACCTGGTATTCCGGGAGTAAATCCGCTGAACAGTATTAGAAATAAACACCTTCACTCACGACTAGAATATTACAGTGGAACGTGAAACCGTTGAAGAACATTAATTATTCTTGTAGGGTCATATGTCTTACAGAATGCCATACCATCCAAAATACTGAACCACTGTATCGGGAGTATAACACTGTGTTCAGGGGTAGGAACTAGCATTCATCTTAGTAATGGGCACCTTAACTTCATGTACGAATTACTTGATCCAGGGTCAAACCGTTCGGGATCGCTGCCACCTTCAGTGAGAGAAGTCAACCTGTCGTACCGAGAGTAAAGCAATGCGTGTTTCTAGAAAAACATTATTACAATTTAGGGACGTCACCGTAAATTCATGTATGAGTTGGATGATCCAGGCTCAAACGGTTCGAGAACGTGACCATCTTCCTTGGAATCCGAACATCTAACACAATAGCTTCTTTGAGAGTCGGAGGGAGAAGACAGGTTCTTCAGCTATACTGCGATTCCGAGAGTCAAACCAGGTATTACGAGAGTATATCTTATATAGAATATATATAAGTATATTGACGAGAGACACCTTAATTCACGGTTTGAATATTAATGTATAGAGGAAAGGCATCGGAGAACGGAACACATTGGTATAAATTTATACGTTTTATAGAAGACCTTACCATCCGAGAATCTAACCCCGTATACCGAAGGTGTTACTTCGTTTCCAGAGAATCGAATTAGTATACACTTTCGTGACGGGCACATTAATATCAAGTATGAATTTTAGGATGGAGTGTCAAACCGCTCGTGAATGTTATCTCGATCTTTGGGAGACGAACGGCCATGTCAATAGCTACACCTTTCCTGTGACACCGACAGTCAATCCAGGTAATCCCGGTGGAAATTCGCTGTAGAGAATGGCATTAGATACCCTATTTCGAGGTATAAATATTAAAGTACTGGGTCAAGCCGCTGCCGAACTTCATGAATTGATAAAGAATCAAACTTTTTACCGAAGGCCTTACCATCCGAGATGATAATACGCTGTATCGTGAGTTCAATTCCGTGTTCAGCAAGGCACATTACTGTACATTTTAATGACGGACACCATAATGTCATGTTGGAGTTATAAAATCGACGGTCATACCGTTCCAGTGCGTCACCACATACTTTGAGAGCGGCACAGGTAAGTCAATAGCATCACCTAGCCTCTGATTCCGAGAGTCAAGGATGGTATTCCGGAAGTAAATCTGCAGAAGAGTATTGTCAATAGACACCCTAAGTCACCGTGATAGAAGTAAGGGAATATGTCAATCCGTTGTAGAACGTTACTTACTGGTATTGAGACAAACTTTCTACCGACGGCCATTTCGTCCAAGAACCGAACCATCTGTATCGAGAGTATAACTTCATGCTCAGACAAGGAAACTAATATACATTTTAGTGATGGCACCTAACTTCATGTATGAATAACAAGATCCAGGGACAAACCTTTCGAGAACATTACCATCTTTTTCGAGAGTGGCACAGCTGACGCAATAGCTTCACCTATCCTGTGATTCCCAAAGTCAAACCAGGTACTCCGGGAGCAAGTCTGATGAACGGTAATGGCAACAGACACTTTAATTCTCGGTTTGTATACCAAATTAAAGCGTCCATCCATCTGAGATGGTTACCAATTGTTATAAATTCAATCATTTTACCGAATACCTAACCCTCCGAAGGCCTAACCCTCTGCATGCAGAGTAAAACTACGTGTTGAAGGAAGCAAATTATTATACACTTCAGTGACGGGTACCTTAGTTTCATGTATGTATTGGAATATAGATTTTCAAACCGTTCGAGAACGTTGCCGCCTTCTTTGAGAGTCGAAAGGATAAGTCAATAGTTTCACCCATCCTGTTATGCCGCGAGCCAAACTAGGTATTCCAAGAGTAAATCGGCTGAACAGTATTGCCTTTAGACACAATAATTTACGGTACGAGTATTAAAGATTAGCGTCACACCGTGTGATGGCGTTTCCAACTGCCATAAAGTCGAACGATTTACGCAATACCTTACCCATCGAAAAACTATCCTGCCGTATTCGAGAGTATATCTTCGTGTTCAGAGGAGGACAATAGTATACATTTGAGAGATGCGCACATTAATGTCCTGTATGAGTTAGAAGATCGAGTGTCAAACCGTATGAGTAGGTTACCACATTCCATGACTACTGAACGGCTAAGGTAGCTTCAGTCAAAGCAGATTTCCGGGAGTAAATCCGCTGTACAGTATTGACACCATACGCCCTATTGCATGGAATAAATATTAAAGTCCACAGTCAAACCTTTGTAGGACGTTATGTATTGTTATGATGTCAAACTTTATAGCCAAGGCTTTTCCTTCCGAGAAGTTATCTCGGTGTATCGAGGGTATAACTTCGTGTACAGAGAAAAAAAATTATATTCATTTCAGTGACAGGCACCTTAACTTTATATATGAATTAGAAGATCGAGTCTCAAGCAGTTCGAGAAAGTTACCACCCTATTTGATATTGGAACAGCTATGTCAATAGCTTGACCTTTCCTGTCGTTCTGAGGTCCATGCCATGTATTCTGGAACATAAATGTCCTGAACAGCATTGGCAAAGGACACCTTAATTCCGGGTATAAATATGCACGTACAGAGTAAATGCACTATACAGTATTGGCAATAGACACATCAATTCACGGTTTGAATTAAAAATCAGGCCGTAAGGCCGTTGTAGAACACTACCAATTCGTGTAGGTTTAATCCTCCTACAGAATGCCTTTCCTTCGGCAAAACTGACCCCCTGTATACGGAATATAACACCGTGTACCGAGGTACGAACTAGTATACATTTCAGTGTCGAACGCCTTAATTTCATGCATGAATCAAAGGATTGAGTGTCAAACCGTTCGAGAACGTTGCCACCATCTGTGAGAGACGAACGGCAATGTCAATAGCATCTCCTATCCGGTAGTTCGGAGAGTAAAACCAAGTATTCTGGGAGAATTACCGCTGAAGAGATTTGGCAATAGCCACCTTAATTCACGGTTTGAATATTGCAGTAGAGCGTCAAACCGTTTGAGGGCATTACCAATTGGTATATTGTCAAACACTTTACCGATAGCATTACCACCGGAGAAGCTAACCCGCAGGTTTGAGAGTATACCTTCGTGTTCAGAGAAAGTCACTGGGATACATTTTAGTGGCGGGAACCTTAATATCTTGTATAAATTTGCAAATCAAGTGTCAAACCGTTCGAGAAAGTTACCGCCTTGTTTGAGATTCGAACGGATCAGTCTGTAGTTTCACCTACCCTGTGATTCCGAGGGTTATGCCAGGCAATGCGGGAATAAATACGCTGAAGGGTATTGGCAATTGACACCTTAATTCATGGTATGAATATCAATGTAGGGAGAAAAATCGTCGGAGAACGTTAGCAATTCGAATAAAGTCATCTCTCTTCCCGAACACATTACATTCCGAGAACGTAACCCGCTGTATCGAGACTATAACTTCGTTTTCAGAGAAGCAAATTTATTCCCAATTTTGTTTGGGGCACCATAATTTCATGTATGAATTAGAAGGTCGAGGGTCAAACCCTCCGACAACGTTATCACATTCTTTGTGTGTCACATAGCTAAGTCAATGGCTTCACTTATCCTGTGATTCCGAGAGTCGCACCAGGTACTACGGGAGTAAATCCGCTGTAAAGTATTGGCATCATGCACCCTATTTCAGGGTATGAATATTAAAGTACAGATTCACACCGTCATAGATCCTTACGTATTGGTATAATGTCGAACGCTTCACAGAAAGCCTTACGCTCTATGCAAAGTAGAACTTCGTATTCGGAGAGGCAAATTCGAGTGCATTTTAGTGTCGAACACCTTAACGTCATGTTCCACTTTGATGGATTTAGTGTCAAACCATTCGGGGACGTTACCACCTTCTGTGATAAACGAACAGGCATGTAAATAGCTTCACCCATCCTGCGATTCCGAGAGTTGAACCAGGCATCCCCAAATAATCCCGATGATGAGTGTTGACAATAATCTCCGTAATTCACCCTTTGAATATTAATGTAGAGCGTCACCCCGTGCAAGAAAGTTACAAATTCATATAAATTCAAATGGTTTACCGAAGACCTTACCCTCCGAAAAACAAACACACTCCATCGAGAGTATAAGCTCGTGTGTAGAGAATCGTATGAGAACACATTATAATGATCGCATCCTAATTTCATGTATGAATTAGAAGGTGGAGAGAAAAACTGTTCGAGACCGCTGCCAGCTTCTATGATATTCAGACAGCTAAATGTATAGCTTCACATATCCTGTTTTTCCGAACGTCATACCAGGTATTCCTGAAGTAATGCTGCTGAACACTATTGCGTATGGACACCTTAATTCACTGTTCGAATATCAAAATGCAGCACCAAACCGTTTCAGAACGTTACCAATTCGTACAAAGTCAAACGTACTACCGAAGGCCTTACCATCCACGAACCTCACCGGCTTCATCAAGAGAATAACTTCATGATTATGGAAACAGATTAGTATACAGTTCAGTGTCGTTACCGTAAATTCATGTATGAATCAGACGATCGACGGTGAATCCGTTCCAGAACGTTACCACCCTCTTGGAGGGTCGAACGGATAAGTCACCAGCTCCACCTATTCTGTGATTCCGAGAGTCAAACCTGGAAATCCGAGAGTAAATCCACATAGGAGCTTTGGCAGTAGTCGCCTTAATTCACGTTTATAATATTAAAATTGAACGTGAAACCGTTTGAGAACGTTACCAATTGTTGTAAAGTCGAAGGCTGTACACAAGGCCGTACCTTCCGCGATCCTCACCAGCATCATTGAGAGTATAACTTCGTGTTCGGAGAAAGAAATTAGTTTTCATTTCAGTGACGGGCACCCTAACTTCATGTATGAAATAGAAGGTCGAAGACCAGACCGCTCGAGAACGTTGCCACCATGTGCGAGTCAGGAACGGCTAAGTCAATGGTTTGCAAGCCAGGCATTCCGGGAGTAAATCCGCTGTATTGAAACGGCAATTGATACCTTATTTCCTGGAGTGAATATTAAAATAGAGTGTTACAGCGTATGAGAACGGTAATAATTTCTTTAAAGGCAAACGTTTTACAGAATGCCTTACCGTCCGAGAAGCTAACACGCCGTATCGAGGGTATATCTTCGAGCACAAAGACAGAAATAGGCATTCAATTCAGTGACGAGCAGCTTAATTTCATGAATGAATTAGATGATCGAGTGACAAACTTTTCGAGATCATTACCACATTCTGTTAGCGATGAGCGACTAAGTCAATAGCTTCACCTATCCCGTAATTCTGTGAGTCAAACGAGGTATTCCGGGAGTCAATCCGCAGTTCACTATTGTGGCGCTTTGTTCACAGTTTGAATATAAAGTAGAGCGTCAATCCGTTTGAGAGCGTTACCAATTCGTATAAAATCAAACGTTTTACCGAAGGCCTTACCTTCCGCCATAATCAGCGGTGTCATCGAGAGTACAAGATCGTGTTCACAGATTGAAATTAGTATTCATTTGAGTGTCGTGCACCTTAACTTCATGTGTGAATTAGAATATTGATGTCCAAACCGATCGAGAACGTTGCAATCTCCTGTGAGAGACGAACGGCTATGTCAATAACTTCACCGATCATGCGTTTCCGAGAGTCAAACACGTATAATAGGAGATTATCGGCCGAGCAGCATTGGCAAGAGACACCTTAATTCACTGTATCAATATTACGATAGAGTGACACACCGCCGGCGAGCACTACCCATTCGCATAAAGTCATTCTTTTTACCGAATACCTTGCCTTCCGAGAACCTAACACGCTGT
>NIJG01000729.1:178152-247942 GCA_002201625.1 Euglossa dilemma | reverse complement strand
CAAACGTTTTACAGAATGCCTTACCGTCCGAGAAGCTAACACGCCGTATCGAGGGTATATCTTCGAGCACAAAGACAGAAATAGGCATTCAATTCAGTGACGAGCAGCTTAATTTCATGAATGAATTAGATGATCGAGTGACAAACTTTTCGAGATCATTACCACATTCTGTTAGCGATGAGCGACTAAGTCAATAGCTTCACCTATCCCGTAATTCTGTGAGTCAAACGAGGTATTCCGGGAGTCAATCCGCAGTTCACTATTGTGGCGCTTTGTTCACAGTTTGAATATAAAGTAGAGCGTCAATCCGTTTGAGAGCGTTACCAATTCGTATAAAATCAAACGTTTTACCGAAGGCCTTACCTTCCGCCATAATCAGCGGTGTCATCGAGAGTACAAGATCGTGTTCACAGATTGAAATTAGTATTCATTTGAGTGTCGTGCACCTTAACTTCATGTGTGAATTAGAATATTGATGTCCAAACCGATCGAGAACGTTGCAATCTCCTGTGAGAGACGAACGGCTATGTCAATAACTTCACCGATCATGCGTTTCCGAGAGTCAAACACGTATAATAGGAGATTATCGGCCGAGCAGCATTGGCAAGAGACACCTTAATTCACTGTATCAATATTACGATAGAGTGACACACCGCCGGCGAGCACTACCCATTCGCATAAAGTCATTCTTTTTACCGAATTCCTTGCCTTCCGAGAACCTAACACGCTGTAGGGAGTGTCTTGCTTAGTGCTCAATGAAATAAATTAGTAGACATTTTAGAAGACGCCACCTTAATTTCATGTATGTGTAGGATGATTGGGGGTCAAACCATCCGAGAAAGTTATCACCTACTTGGAGAGTAGAACAGATAAGTCAGTAGCTTACCCTATCTTGTGATTCCGAGAGTCAAACCAGGTATTCCGGGAGTAAGACTGTAGAACAGAATTGGCAAAAGACTCCCTGTTCCACGTTATAAATATTAAACTACAGAGAGAAACCGCTAGAGAACATTACCAATCTGTATGATGTCAAACTTTTCATCGGATATCGTACCTTCCGGGAAGTTAACCGGCTCGCTACATCGAGGGTATAACTTCGTTATCAGAGACACAAATTAGTATGCATTTTAGAGATGTACACCTTATTTTCAAGTATGAATTTCACGATCGAGGGCAAACCGCTTATGAACGCTACCACCTTCTTTGTGAGTCGCAAAGCTTTGTGAATAGCACCACCTATTCTGTGGATGCGAGAGTCAATCTAGGTATTCCGGAAGTAAAGCCGCTGAACATAATTGACGGTTTACCGTAAATCATGGTATGATTATTAAAGTGGAGCGTAAATCCGTCTGAGAATGTTACCAATTGGTATAACGTCAAACGATTTACCGAAGTTCTTACCTTTCGCGAACGACACCCGCCTCATGGAGAGTATAACTTCGCGTTCAGAGAAAGAAATTAGTCGTCACTGCAGTGACGTGTGCCTTAACTCCATGTATGAATTGGGAGACCGAGTGGTAAACAGTTCGAGGACGTTACCGCCCTCATTGGGATACGAACGACGCAGTCAACAGCTACACCTATCCTGTTATGCCGAGAGTCATGCCAGGTATTCGTGGTGTAAGTCCGCTGATCGCTATTGGCAGTAGGCACTCTATTTCACGGTATAAATATCAATGTACGAAGTCAAGGTGTTGTAGAACGTCACGTATTGGAATAGAGTCAATCTTTTTAAGGATGGTCTTACCTTCCGAGCACCTAACCCGCTGTATCGAGAGTATAACTTCGTGATCAGAGAACCAATTTTGCATACACATTAGTGACAGGCACCTGAATTTCATGCATGAATAAGAAGGTCGAGAGTTGCACTGTCCGAAGACGTTACCTCCTTCATTGAAGGGTCGCATGGCTAAGGCAATAGCTTCACCTGTCCTGTGATTCCGAGAGTGGAACTAGTCATTGCGGGAGTGAATCCCCTGCATTATACAGGCAATTGACAACATTCTTCACGGTATGAACAAACAAGTAGAAAGTCGAACTGTCGGAGATCAATATCAATTGGTACAGAGTCACTCTTTTCACCGAAGGCATTGCCATCCGAGATCATAAACCGATGTATCCAGAGTATAACTTCGTGTTTAGGGAAACACATTAGTATACATTTTAGTGACGGCACATTAAATTCAAGCATAAATTGGAATTTGAATGATCAAACCTCTCGAGGACGTTACTACCACCTTTGAGAGTCGAACTGCTAGGTCACTAGCTTCACCTATCCTGTGATTCCGAGATTCACATCAGGTAATACGAGAGTATATCCGTTGATGTGTTTTGGCAGTCGATACAATAATTTACTGATTGAAAATAAAAATAGAGCGTCAAACCATTCGAGAAAGTTAACACCTTCTTACAGATTCGAACGGTTATGTCAATAGCGTCATACATCCAGTGATTCCGAAATTCAAAACAGATATTCCGGGAGTCACTGCGCTGTATAGTATTAGTAATGAATACCTTAATCCGCGGATTGAATATTAAAATAGAGCGTCACACCGTATGAGAGTGCTACAATTGCTAGAGAGTCAAATGATTTTCCGAATGCCATATCATACGAGATGCTCACGCGCCGTATCGAGAGTATAGCCTCGTGTTCAGAGAGACACATTAGTATGCAATTCAGTGAGAGCACCTTAAATTCATGTATGAATTAGAATATCGGTGGTTAAACCGTTCAAGAACGTTATCACTCGCTTTGCGAGTCGAACGGACAGTCAATAGCTTCACATATCCAGTGATTCCGATAGTCTAACCAGGTATGCCGGGAGCAAATTCACTGCACTGTATTGCCAATAGATACATTAAATGTGTCAGTCACGCTGGTTGAGAACGCTACCAATTGCTATAAAGTCAAACGATTCAACGAAGAGCTTACCTTCCGCAAACTTCACCCGCTTCGTCGAGAATGTAACTTCGTATTCAGTGGAAGAGGTCAGTATACATTTCTGTGACGGGCACCATAACTTCATGTATGAATTGGAAGGTCGAGGGTGAAACAGTTCGATAACGTTACCGTCCTCATTGAGATTCGAATGGCACAGTCAATAGGTACGCCTATCCTGTTATTCCGAGATTCATGCAAGGTATTCGTGGAATATGTCCGCTGGACACTATTGGCAATAGGCACCTTAATTCATGGCCTGAATAATAAAGCGGGGCGACAAGCCGTTGTACAAAGTTACTCACTGGTATAGAGTCAAACTTTTTACAGAGAGCCCTACCTTCGCAGATGCTAACCTGCCGTGTCGAGAGAATAAGGTCGTGATAAGAGAATGAAGTGCGTAACCATTTCAGTGACGGGTACCCTAACTCCATTTATGAATTAGAAAATCGATGGTCAATCCGTTCGGGAACGTTACCACCTGCATTGGGAGTCGAACGGCTAGGTCAGTAGCATCACCCATCGTTTGTTTCCGATAGTCGTAGCAGGTATTCCTGGAGTAAATCCGCTGAATAGGATTGGCAATGGACACCTTAATTCACGGTTTCAATGCAAAAGTAGAGAGTCAAACCGTTGTAGACTGTTACATATTTTTCTAAAGACATTCCTTTTGCTGAATGCATTACCTTTCGAGAACCTACCCTGCTGTANAGAGAAACAAATTATTATTCCTTTTACCCACTGGCACACTAATTTCATTTACGAAATATAAAGATCGAGGGACAAACCGAGCGAGAACGTTTCCCCCTCCTTTGAGGATCGAACAGCTAAGCCAATAACGACGCCTACCCTGTGATTCCGAAAATCACACCCGGTATGCTCGGTGTAAATCCGTGCACAGTTTTGGCCATAAACACGATAATTCACGGATTGAATATTAAAGAAGAGGGTCAAGTCGTTTGCGAACGTTACCAATTCGTACGAAGACATTCCTTTCGTTGAATGCCTTACCTTTCGAGAAACTACCCTGTTGTATCGGGTGTATACCTTGGTGTCTATAGAAGTAAATTGGTATACATTTTACTAACGGCACCTTGATTTCATGAATGAATTAGAAGATCGAGGGTCAAACATTTCGAGGAACGTTACCACCTTTCTTGAGAGTCGCACATCTAAGTCAATAGCTGCACATATCCCGTGATTCCGAAAAGTTAATGAGGTACTCAAGAATATACCGCAAATTAATGTGTCTAGAGCCAATACCGTTCTGCGAACTCACTCCGAGAGTCAAACGCTATTCCGGGAATCACAGGAAATGTGAAGCATTTCACTTGGCCATCCTCCTCGCAAGGAAGGTGGTATCGTTCTTGAACGGTTTGACTCTCGGTCTTCAAATTCACTCATGAAATTAAGGTGCCCCTCACTGAACTGATTACTAATTTCCTCCTCGTAACACAAAGTTATACCCTCGATGACGCGGGTTAGGTTCGCGGAAGGTAAGATCATCGGAAAAAGTTTGACTTTATAGCAACTGATAACACTCACAAACGGTTTGACGCTCTACATTAACATTCAAACCGTGCATTATTGTGTCCATTACCAATACTGTTAAGCGGAGTTACTCCCAGAATACCTGGTTTGACTCTCGGAACAGCAGGGTAGGTGAAGCCATTGACTTATCCGTCCGACTCTCACAGAATGTGGCATCTTTCTCGTGCGGTTTATCCATCACTCTTCCGATTCATACATGAAGCTAAGGTGCCCGACACTGAAATGAATAATCATTTCATTCTCTCAACACGAAGTAATACTCTCGATACAGTGGGTTAATTTTTCGGGGGGTAAAGTCTTTGGAAAAATGTTTGACTTTATAGCTATTGTAACGTTCACAAACAGTTTGACGGTCTACTTTCCTATTCAAATCGAGAAATACGCACTAACTATACGCGTTCAGAGTCAAACCGTTGTAGATCGTTAACAATATGTATTCAGTCATTCTCCTTCCCGAAGGCCTTGTCCACCGAGGAACTAATCCGCCGTATCGAATGTATAACTTCGCGTTCGGAGAAACATATTAGTTTACCATTCAGTGACAGGTACACTTATTTCGTGTATGAATTGGAAGATCCAGGGAGAAGCAGTGTCAGAACGTAACCACCATCTTCGAATGTCTAGCGGCTAGTACGATATCTTCACCCATCCTGCGATTCCGAAGGGCAATGCAGGTATTCCGGAAGTAAATCTTATGTACAATATTGGCATTAGACACCCTATTTTAGGTTGTAAATATTAAAGTGCAGAGTCAAACCTTTGTAGAACTTTTCCCATTCACAGAGAGTCAAACTTTTCACCGAAGGCCATTCATTCCGAGAAGATAACCTGCTGTGCCGAGAGTAAAATATCGTGTCCAGAGAAACAAATTATTATAGATTTTACTGTCGCGCACCTTAATTTCATGTACGAGTTAGAAAATCGAAGGTGAAATCGTTTGATAACGATACTACCTCCTTTGTGTTTCGAACGGCTTTGTCAATAACTTCACCTATCCTGTGATTCAGATTGTCTACCAGGTGTTCCAGGAATAAATCCACTCTGCAGTATTGGCTCTAGACACCCTGTTTCGCGGTATAAATATCAAAGTGCAGAGTAAAACCGATGTCGAACGTTCCTAATTTGAATAAAGTCAATGTTTCTACCGACGGCTTTACCGTCAGAGATCCTAAGCAGCAGTATCGAGTGTATAACTTCTTGAACAGAGAAACACATCGGCATGCATTTTAGTAACGGGCGCCTGAATTTCATGTAAGAATTGGAAGGTGTACGGTCAAGTCGATCGAGAACGTTGCCACCATTCTTGATAGTCGCACAGCAAGGTCAACAGCTTCACCTATCCTGTAATACCTAGAGTGGAACATGGTATGCCGTGATAAAATCCGCTGAATAGTATTGGCAATAGACACCTTATTTCATGGTATGAATATTAATCTACAGATCCACACCTTTGTATGACGTTACTTATTGATATAGAGTCAAACTTCTCACAGATGGCCTTGCCTTCGAGAAGCTAACCCAATGTATCTTGAGTATCTTCTTGTTCAAAGAAGCAAGTTAGTATACAATTTAGTATCAGGGGCCATAGTTTCTTGTATGTATTAGAAGATCGAGAATCAAATGATCCCGGAATGTTGACGGCTTCTACGAGAGACGAACAGCTACGTCAATAGCTTCACCCATCATGCGATACCTAGGGCCAAGCAGGCACTCCTGGAGTGAATCGACTGAAAAATATTGGCAACAGACACCATAATTCGCGGCATGAATATTAATACTGACAGTCAAACCGGCGGAGAACAATACCAATTGGTAAAAGTCATTCGTTCTAACCAATACCTTACATTCCGAGAACTCAAGCCATCGTAGCGATTGTCATGCTTAGTGCCCACGGAAACAAATTAGTTGACATTATATAATAAGCACATATTATTTTTATATACGAATGAGGATATCGATAGGCAAAGCGATTCAGAACTTTACCACCCTCTTTGAGAGTCGTACATCTGAGAAGACAGCTTTACCTATCCTGAGATTCCCTGAGTCATACCAGTTATTCCGGGAATAAATCCGTTCAAAAGTGTTGGCAATAGACACCTTCATTCACGGTATCAATAAGAAAGTAGAGAGCCAAACCGTGGAAGAAAAATAAACATGCATATAATGTCATACATTATACCGAATACTTTACCATCCGAGAACCTAAGACGCTGCAGCGTTTGTCTTGCTTAATGTTCACAGAACAAACTAGTAAACATTATAGCAGAAGCACACCTTGCTTTGAAATATGTATTAGAAGATAGAGTCTCAAGCCGCTCGAGATCGTTACCACCTTCTTTGGTAGTCGAGCGGCTGAGCCAATAGCATCAGCGGAGCAGTTGTTTCGACAGTCAAACCAGGTATTCTGGGGGTAAATCCGTTGCAAAATTGTGGCAATGAACACCTAAATCCACGGTTTGAATACTAACCTACAGCGTGAAGCAGTTTGAGATGGTTGCGAATTGGATTAAAGTCAAACGTTATACAGATGCCCTTACCTTCAGCGAACATCACTCGCTTCATCGAGAGTATAATTTGTTCTCAGAGATTCAAATTTGTATACATTTTAGTGAGAAGCACCGTGAATTCATGTATGAATTAGAAGATCGAGGGCAACCTGATCCAGAACGTTACCACCCTCTTTGAGGGAAGCACAACTTGTTTAATACCTTCACCTATCGTGCTGTTCCGAGAGTCATGCCAGTCCTTCAGGGAGTAAATAGGCTGAACTGTAGAGACCGTAGACACCTTAATTCGCGGACTAATCATTAAAGTAGAGAGTTAAACCGTGTGAGATCATTACTGATTGTTATAAAGTCATTCTTTTGACGGAATACCTTACCTTCCGGGTACCTTACCTGCTGTAGGGAGTGTCTTGCTTCGTCTTCAGCGAAACGAATTAGTACTCATTTTAGTGACGGGCACCATAATTTCAGGCATCACCAAGAAGATCGAGACTCACCAGTTCGAGAACGTTATCACCTATATTCAGATTCACGCAGCTGAGTGAATGGCTTCACCTACCCTGTGATTGCGAGGGCTAGACCAGGTCCTGCGGGAGTCAATCCACATTGCAGTATTAACAGTATACATGTTAATTTACGGTATTATTATTAAAGTTGAGCGTGAAACCTGTCGAGAACGTTACCTATTAGTATAGTGTGCAACTTTCAATGGAATGCCTTACCTGCTGTGAAGAAACCACTCTCTATCGAGTGTATAACTTCGCGTTCAGAGAAATACATTATTGTAGCTTTTACTGATGGGCATTATAATTTCCTGTACAAATGAGAGGATCGCGAGACAATCCCTTTCTGAACGATTTCACCATCCTTGAGAGTTGCACAGCCAAGACAATAGCGTGATACTCACCTATCCTGTGATACCGAGAGTCAAACCAAGTATTCCGGGATTAAATGGACTGAACAGTATTAGCAATAGACACCTTATCTCTTGGCAGGAATATTACAGATGAGATTCAATCAGCAGGAGAACATTGCGAATTGGTATAACGTAATACTTTTAACTAATACCTTACCTTCCTGGAACCAAACCAGCTGCTGCGAACGCCCTGCTTAGTACTCACGGAAACAAACTAGTAGAGATTTTAGCAGACGGACGCCATATTTTCATATACCAATAAGAAGATCGAGAGACAAACCGTCGAGAGTACGTTAGCATCTTCTCCGAGAGTCGAACGACTAAGTCAATTGCTTACCCTGTCCTGTGATACCGAGAGTCAAACCAGGCATTCAGGGAGTATATCCGCTGAACTGTATTCGCAATAATATTGGCAATGTATAGACACAAACTGTTGTAGGAGGTTACATATTCGGTGAGAGTCACACTTCGCAACGAGGGTCTTTCTCTTCTCGAATCTAACCCGCTGTATCGAGAGTATCACTACGTGTTCAGAGAGACAGAGTAGTATATATTTTAGTCACGGGCATGATAATTTCAACTACGAAATCTAGAGATCGAGGGTCAAACTGTGCAAGAACGATACCACCTTCTGTGAGACATGAGTCGCTATGTCAATATCTTCACCTATCTGTGACTCCGAGAGTCAAACACGGTATTCCGAGAGTAATCCCGCTGTAGAGTATTGGCTTAATACACACCATTTCATGGGTAAGAATTAAAGTCCAGGGTCAACCCTTTGTAGATCGTCACCTGTTGGTATAGAGTCAAAATTTCTACCGAAGCCTTTACCTTCAGTGAACCAAGCCTGCTGAATCGAGTGTATAACTACATGTTCAGCGACAATAATTAGTATACACTTTAGTGACGGGCACCATAACTTCATGTATGAATTGGAAGGTCGAGGGTCAAACCGGTCGAGAACGTTATCTCCTACTTTGAATGTTGCACATTTAAGCCAATAGCGACACCTATTCTGTGCTTCCTAGAGTCCAACCAGGTACTCCGGCGGTATATGCCCTCTGAAGTATTAGCAATGGACACCATAATTCACGGTATGAATATAAATGTACAGAGCCATACCATTGTAGAGCGATACCTATTGCTATAATGTCAAACTTTATACAGAAGGCCTTTCCTTCCGAGACGATAACCCGCCGTATCGAGCATAGCGTCAAGCCGTTGTAGAACGCTACCTATTGTTAAAAAGTGTTTCTTTTTACTGAAGGTCTCATATTCCGAGAAGATAACCCGCACTATCGAGATTATAACTTCGTGTTCAGGGAAGCAAGTTGGTATACATTTTAGTGTCGGTCACCGTAATTTCACGTATGATTCAGAATATCGGTGCTGAATTACTCTTGGAATACCTGGCTTGACACCCGGAATCACAGGACATGTGGAGTTACTGACGTAACCGGTCGACTCTCGATGAAAGCGGTAACGTTCTCGTATAGTTTGACTATCGATCTTCTAATTCCAACATGAAGTTAAGGTGCCCGTCACCAAAATGTATACTAATTTGCTCCTCGGAACACGCAGATATAATCTCGATACAGCGGGACAGCATCTCTGAAGGTAAGGCCTCCGTTGTAAAGTATGACTCTATATGAAAACAAAACGTTCTACAATGGTTTGACTCTGGATTTTAATGTTTATATCATGAAATAGGGAGTCTATTGCCCCGGTATACTTGGTTTGACTCTCGGGATCAATGTATTGGCGAAGCCATTTACTGAGCCGTACGAATCGCAATGAAGGTGGAAATGTTCTCGAACAGTTTGACACTCAATTTTCTGATTCACTCATAAAGCTAAGGTGCTCCGCACTAAAATGAATACTAATTTGTATCTCTGAAAATCAAGTTACACTCACGATACAGAGAGTTGGGCTCGCGGAGCTTATGGTCTCCGGTAAAGTGTTTTACATTACACGTATTGGAAATGATTTCGAACGGTTTGAGGCTCCACCTTAACATTCACACAGTGAAATAAGGTGTCCAATGCCAACAGTGCACAGATGGATGGCTTCCGCAATACCTGGTATCGTTCTCGGAATAACAGGATAGGTGAAGCTTTTGACATAGCGATTCGACTCTCAAACAAGGAAGTAACGTTCTCGAAATATTTCACACTCGATCATCTAATACACACATGAAATTATGGTTCCCGCCACTAAAATGTAAACTAACTTGCTTCTCTGAACTCGACGGAAGACACTCCCTGCAGCCGGTGGTGTTCTCGGTGGGTAAGGTAATCTGTTAAAGGATGGCTTTATACCAACCTGTACTGTTCACCGACGCTGTGATACTCTACCTTAATATTCATACCATGCATTGAGGTGTCCATTGCCAATACTGTTCAGCGGATTTACACCTGAAATGCCTGGTTTGACTATTAGAATCGCAGGATAGATGTACCTATTGGTTTAGCAGTTCAACTCTCTAAGAAGATGGTAAGGTTCTCCCACAGTTTGTCCTTCCATATTCCTAATCTTACAGGATAACAAGGTGTCCGCCTGCAAAAGTTTCTACTAATTTGTGTCCGAGAACATTAAGCAAGACACTCGCTGTAGCGGGTAAGGTGCTCGGAAGGTAAAGTATTAGACACAGAGAATGTATATATACGTAATGGTATTGTTCTTCGACGGTTTGACTCTCAACTTTGATATCCATACCGTGAATTATTGTGTCTATTGCCATTACCGTTTAGCGGCTTTACACTTGGAATACATAGTTTGAATCTCGGAATCACACGAGAGGCGAAGCTAGTAACTTAGCAGTGCTACACACATAGCTGTTGAAAACGTTCTGGTACTGTTTGTCTCTCGACCTTCTGACCCACACAAGAAATTACGGTGCCCGTCACTAAAATGTATAGCAATTTGTTCCTCCGAACACGATGTCTCACTCTCGTCACAACGGGTTTGGCTTTCGGTGGGTAAGGTCTTCATTATGGCGATTGAGTTTATACCAATTGGTAACGATCCCAATGGGTTAGCCGTGCTAACCTAGTATTCAAATCGTGAATTAAGGGGTCTAATGCCAATACAGTTCAGCGGATTTACTTCAGGAATACGTGGTTTGTCACTCGGAATCACAGGATGGGTGTAGTTATTGATTTAGCCGTTCGACTTCCAAAGTAGGTGGGACCGTTCTCGAAAGGTTTGACTCTCGATTATTCTATTCAAGCAGGAAAATTAGGTTTCCGTTTGCTACAATGTGTACTGAATTGTTTCCGTGAGAACTAAGCAGGACACGTGCTAAAGCGGGTTATGTTCCTGGAAGGTAATGTATTCTGTAAAAGAATGACATTATACGAATACTTAAATTTCGGCAACGGTTTTACGATTTACGTTAATAATCAAACCGTGAACTATGGTGTCTTATGCCAATACTGTTCCGACTCCTGACTCCTGGAATAACTGGTTTGGATCTCGGAATAACAGCATATGTGGGGCTAATATCTTAGCGCGCCGACTTTCAAAATTATTGTAACGTTCACCAACAGTTTGACTCAAGATTTTGTCATTCATGCATAAAATTAAAGTACCCATCTGCTACAATGTCCACTATTTTTTTTCCGAGGACACTAAGCTAGACACACCCTACAGCGGGTTATGTTGTCGGAAGTTAAGGTATTCGGTAGAAAGTTTGACTCTTTACCAATTGGTAACGCTCTCCAACGGTCTGACTCTCTACTACAATGTTCATAGCCTGAATTAAAGTGTCTATTGCGAGTTCGGGCAGCGTATCAACTTCCGGAATGCCTGGTTTGAATCTCGGAAGCACAGGATAGATGAAGCTATTGACATAGCCGTTCCATACTCATAGAAGGCGATAACAGCCTCGAACGGATTTGACCGTCGATCTTGTAATTCAGACGTGAAATTAAGGTACCCGTCAGTAAAATCGGTAGTAATTGGCTTCACTGAACGCGAAGATATATCCTCCGTAACGCGGGATATCTTCTCAGAAGGTAAGGCCGTCGCTACAAAGTTTGACTCTATATCAATACGTAATGCTCTGCAATCGTTTAACACTGGCCATTAATATTTATGCCATGAAATAGGATGTGTGATGCCAGTACCGTACTGTGGATTTACTCCCGAAATACCTGGTTTGACCCGCGGAATCACAGGATAGGTGAAGCCATTGATGTAACAGTTCGACTCTTCAAGGTGGTGTTAACGTTCTCGAACGTTTTGACCCTCGATCGTCTGAATCATTGATGAAATTATGGTGCCTGCCGCTGAAATTTATAGCATTTTCCTTCTCTGACTTCGAAGTTATACCCTCATTACAGCGGGTTAGCTTCGCCGAAGGCTCGGCCTTCGGTGAAAAGTGAGGCTCTATACCAATAGGTAACGTTGTACAACTGTGTGATTATGTACTTTAATGTTTATACCGAGAAATAGAGCTTCTAATGCAGATACTGCACAGCGGATTTACACTCAGAATGCCTGGCTCGACTCTCGGAATCATTGGAGACGTGAAGCTATTGGCTTAGCCGTTCCACTCTCAAAGATGGTGCTAACGATGTCGAACGGATTGACCCTCGATCTTCTGACTCAAAGATGAAGGTAAGATGCTTCTCTTTATAATGTACACTCATTTGCTTCTCTCAACACGAAGTTATACTCTCGATACCGTGGGTTACATTCGCGGAAGGTAAGGCTATCTGTAAAAATTTTGAATCTATACTAGTATGTAACGTTTTAAAACGGCCGCACTCCGTACTTCAGTATTTATGACGCGAAATTTCGTGTCTAATGCCAATACTGTTCAGCGGATTTACTCCTGGAATACCTGGTTTGACTATCGAAATCATAGGATATACGAATCTACTGACTTACGCGGTCGAACCTCAAAGAAGTTGGTCACGACACTCGACGGTTTGACACTCGAAATTCCATTTCATACATGAAATTAAGGTGCCCGTCTCTGAAACCAATACTAATGTGTTCCACTGAACACGCAGAAATACCCGCGATACAGCGTGTTAGCTTCTCGGAGGAGAAGGCCTTCTGTAGCTAGTTTGACAATATTGCAATATGTAACGTTCTACAACGGTTTCAATCTGTACTTTAATATTTATAACCTGAAATAGCCTGCGTAGTTCCAATAATGGACTGCGGGATTAGTCGCGGAATACCTGGATTGTATCTCGGAATCGTAAAATTGGTGAAGCTATAGGTGTAGCTGTGCGAATCTCAATGAAGGTGACATTGTTCTCAAACGGATTGCCTCGCGATCTTCTTATGTATACATGAAAGTAACGTGCCCGACACTCAAATAGACACTAATTTCATTCTCTGCACCCGAAGATATACTCTCGCTGCAGCCGGTCAGTTTTCCGGAGGGTAACGCATTCTGTAAGAGGTTTTGACCCTGCACTTACAGGTATTGTTGTATAACGGCTGACGGCCTGATTTAATATTCAAACCCTGAATCGAGGTGTCTACTGCCAATACTGTACATTGGATTTGCTCCGGAAATACCTCGTTTGACTCTCGGAATGACAGGATATGTGATGCTACTGACATAGCCGTTCGACTTTCAAAGAAGGTGGTATTGTGCTCAAACGGTTTGATCCCCGATCTTCTAGTTCATACATGAAATTATGCTGCTCGTCACTTAAATGTGTACTAATTTGATTCCCTTCTCACGAGTTTATACCCTCGGTACAGCGGGATACGTTCTCGGGGGGTAACGAATTCTGTAAAAAGAATGACTTTATAGCAATTGGTATTGTTCTCCGACGATTTGTCTCCCTATTTTAATGCTCGTGCCGACAATGTACGTGTCTATTGCCAATGCTGTACAGCTGTTGAACTCCTATAATGCCTGCTTTGTCTCTCGGCATCCCAGGATAGGTGAAGCTGTTGACTTAGCTGATCGACTCTCAAGGAGGATGGTAACCTTCGCGAACGATGTGACGCTCGACATTCCAATACATACATGAAATTTAGATGCTCGTCACTAAATTGTATGCTATTTTGTACCCATGAACACTAAGCAAGGCTCTCCCAACAGCGGGTTGGGCTTCTCAGAAGGTAAGGCCTTCGGTAACAAGTTTGATCTTATACGAATACGGTTTGACGCTCTACCTTAATATTCGGAACGTGAACTAAGTGTCGTATTGCCAATGCTTATCACTGAATTTACTCCCGGAACACCTGGCTTGGCACTCGAAGTCACAGGATGGGTGAGGCTACTGACTTCGCAATTCGAATTCAAAAGAAGGTGGTAACCTTCCAACGGTTTGGTCCTCGATATTCAATTTCATTCAGGAAATTAAGGTGCCCTCCCCGGAAGTGAGTACTAATTTCATTCGGTGAACACAAAGATATACTTTCGATACCGCGCATAAGCTTCTCTGAAAGTAAGGCGATCGGTTAAAAGTTTGACTCTATATCAATAAGTGACGTGCTACAACGGATGGACTGTGCACATTAATATTTATACCGTGAAATAACGTGTCTAATGCCCATACTGGTCAGCTGATTTCTCACGGATTACGTCGTTTGGCTCTCGGTATCATAGGATGGGTGAAACTACTGACTCATCCGTCCTACTGTCGATGTAGGCGGTAACGTTCTCGAATGGTTTGATCCTCGATATTTCTGTACATACATGAAGTTACGATACCTGTCATTCCAATGAGGACTAAGTTCTCTCTCTGAACAAAATGTGATACCCTCGATGCAGCGGATGAGGGTAAGATCTTCGGTAAATCGTTTGACTTCATCGGAATTTTTACCGTTCTCAAACGGTTGGACTGTGTACTTTAATATTTATACCGTGGACTGGGGTGCTTGATGCTCATAATGAAAAGTTTTACTCGCGGAATACCTGATTTGACTCTGGGAATCATGGGATTGTTGAAGCTACTGGTACAACCGTTCGATTCTCAAAGAAGTTGGTAACGTTCCCGAAGCGTTTGACACTCGACTTTCGAATGCATTCACGAAATTATGGTGCCCGTCTCTAAAATTTATAGTTATTTGTTCCACTAAACACGATGTTATACTCTCGACACAACGGGATAGATTCGCCGCAGGTAAGGCTTTCGGTATTAGTTTCACTCGATAAAAATTGGTATCGTTCACAATTGGTTTGGCGCTTGGCTTCAGTAGTCAAGCCCTTCTTTAAGGAGTCTAATGCCAATACAGGTCATCGGATTATCTCCCGCGATACCATGTTTGACTATCGGAATCACAAGATAGGTGTAGCAATTGACTCAGTCGTTCGATCCTCAAAGTAGGTAGTAACGTTCTAGAACTGTTTGATACTCAATCGTTATAATTCATACATGAAGTAATGGTGACCGTCACTAGTATGTGTACTAATTTGTTTTCCCTGGAATGAAGTCATACTCTCGATACAGCCGGTTATGATCTCGCTGGGTAAGATCTTCGCGAAAACGTTTGACTATGTACCAATATGTAACCATGCACAACGGTTTGACTCGATTCTTTAATATTTTTACTGTGAATTAGGGTGAGTATTATCAATACTTTAGAGAGAATTTACTACAGGAACACCTGAGTATACGCTCGGAACCATAGGATCGGTGAAGCTATTGACTTAACCTTTCCGTGCTCAATGAAGATGGAAACGATCTCGAACGGTTTGACCTGCAATTTTCTAATTCATACATGAAGTTACGATATCTGTGACTCCAATGTGGACTAATTTCTTTCTCTGATCACGATGTTATACTCTCGATACAGCGGGATAGCTTCTAGAAGATAAGGCTTTCTGTGAAAAGTTTGTCTCTATATCAATTTGGAACGCTCTACAACGGTTTGACAGTGTGCATTCACATTCGAACCGTGAATTGTGGTGTCTACTGCCAATACTGTTCAGAGGAATTACTCAGGTATACCTGGTATGACTCTCGAAAACACAGGATATATGCTGTTATTGACTAAACTGTTCGACTCTCACGGAAGGTGGTATCGTTTTCGAACGATTGCACCCTCCATCTTCAAAATCATACATGAAATTAAGGTGCCCATCACCAAAATGTTTAATAATTTCCTTTGCTGAGCACGAAGTAATACCCTCGATATAGGGGGTTAGCTTCTACAAAGGAAAGATCTTCTGTAAAACGTATAACTTTATACCAGTTGGCATCGATCTGAAACGGATAATCGCTTTACCTTAATATTCACACCGCGTATTAAGCTGCCTAGTGTCAACCCTTATGTGCGGATTTACTCCCGGAATACCATGTTTGACGTTCGAAATTACATGATAGGTGTAGCTCTTGATCTAGTAGCTCGGCTCTCGAAGAAGGTGGTACCGTTTTGGAACGGTTTGACCCTCGCTCATCTAATTCGCACATTAACTTAAGGTGTACGTCACTAAACTATATACTAGTATGTTTTCTTCGACACAAAATTAGTATCTCGATACAGCGAGTTATGTTCTCGGAAGGTATCATATTGTATAAAAACAATGTCCTTATAGCACATGGTAATGTTCTCCTACGATTTGTCTCCAAACTTTAATGCTTGTGCCGAGAACTTAGGTGTCTGTAGCCAACGCTGTACAGCGGGTGTACTCCTACAATGCATGGTTTGACTCCCGGCAGCCCAGGATATGTGACGCTATTGACTTAGCCGTTCGGATCTCAAAGAAGGTAGTAACATTCTCGAACGCTTTGACTCTCGGTCTTCTAATACATATCTGAAAATAAGGTGTCCGTCTGGTAAAATGACTACTAATTTGTTTCCGTGAGCACTAAGCATTACACTCGCGATAGCGATATATATTCTATGAACGTAATGTATTCGGTAAGAAGATGGACTTTATACCAATTAGAAATGTTCTCCGACGGATTGACTCCCTGCTTCTATATTCATACCGTCAATTAAGGTGTTTATTGCCAGTACTGTTCAGCGGATTTACTACCACGAAGATTGATATGACTCTTGTAATTACAGGATAGGTGAAGCTATTGATTTCTCTGTTCGACCCTCCAAGAAGGTGGTAACGTTCTCAGAAGGTTTTACCCTGGATATTTCTATTGATACGCGATACTATACTGTCCATCGGCTAAAATATCTGCTAATTCGTTTCCGTGAACACTAAGCAAAGCTCATACTACAGAGGGTTAGTTTCTTGGAAGGTATGGTATTCGGTAAAATCTTTGACTTTAAATCATCTGGTTATGTTCTCCAACGGTTTGCCTCACGACTTTAATAATAATAACATAAATTAAGGTGTCTATTGCCTATACTGAGCAGCGGATCCACTACCGGATGACCTGGTTCGTATTTCGGTTTCAAGGGGTAGGTGAAGCTCCTGACTTAGCTGATAGAATCCAACAAAAAGTGGTATCATTCTGGAAGAGTATGCCTATCGACCTTCTTATTCATACCAGAAATGAAGGCGCCACTTACTAAACGGAATAATAGGTTATTTCCCTGAACACGAACTTAGACTGTCGATACACCAGGTTAGGGTATCGCAGGGTAAGGTCTTCGGTAAAAAGTTTGACGTTATACCAATAGGTAATGTTCCACAATGGTTTGACACATCACTTTAATATTCATACCGTGAATTATCGGGTCCATTTACTCCTGGAATACCAGGTTTGACTCACGGAATCACAGGATAGTTAAAGCTGTTGCCTTGGCGCTTCGAGTCCCAAAGAAGGCGGTTCTTTCTCTTGAATGGTTAGACACTCGACCTTCGAAATTATTCCTGAAATGAAGGTGCCCGTCACTGAAATAAATACTAATTTCTTTCTCTGAACACGAACTTGTACTATCGATGAAGGCGCTGAGGTTCGCGCAAGGTATGGCATTCGGTAAAACGTATGACTCTATACAAATTGTATCGATCTCACACAGTGTAACGCTCTACTTCAGTATTGAATCCGCGAATTAAGGTGCCTATTGCCAATACTGTTCAGTGCACCTACTCCCGGAGTACCTGGATTGACTATCCGAATCACAGGATAGGTGCAGCGATTGATTGGACCGTCCGTTCCCCTCAGAAGGTAGCAACGTTCTCGAGGGGTTGGACACTCGATCTTCTAATTCGTACATGGAATTATGGTGTGCGTCACTAAAATGTGTAATAATTTCCTTCTCTATCATAGAAGTTATACTACTCATACAGCGGCTTAGCTTCTAGGAAGGCAAGGCCTTCTGTAAAATTTTGACTATATATCAATGGGTAACGTTCTAAAATGGATTGTCGCTGTACTTTAGTATAAGGGCCGTGAATAACCGTGTCCAACTCCACTACTGTTGGGCGAATGTACGCCCTGAGTACCTGGTTCGACTCTCGGAATCATAGGATATATGAAGCTGTTAAGTACGCGGTTCGATTCTGAACTATGGTGGTAGCGTTCTCAAATGGTTTGACCCTCGATTATTCTATTTACATATAAAAATGAGCTTTCTATCTGCTAAAATGTATAATAATTTGTTTCCGTGAGCACTAGGTATGATACTCCCTACAGCGGGTTACGTTCTAGGAAGGTAACGTATTCGGTAAAAAGAATGACTCTATACCAATTGGTAATGGACTCCGACAGATCGTCCATCCACTGTAATATTCGTACCGTGAATTTAGGTGTTTATTGCCAATTCAGTTCAGTGGATTTACTGCCGGAATACCTCGTTTGTCTATCGAAATGTCAGGATAGGTGAAGCTCTTTACTTTGCCGTTCGTCCCGTAACGAAGGTGGCATCGATCTCTAAATGCTTGACTCTCGATTATGCTATTCATACATAAAAGTAATAACGTAAAATAGTAACGTTCACAAACGGTTTGATGCTCAACTTTAATATTCCAACCGTGGATGAAGGCGTCTATTGGCAATAATCTCCAGCCGGTGTACACCAGGAATGCCTGGTTTGACCGCAGGAATGATTGCATAGGTAAAGCTGTTGACCTAGCCGCTCGTCTCTCACAGGTTGAAACTCACCGGATACCGTACTTTCCGAGAACATAACCCGCTGTATCGTGGGTTTGAATTTCTGTTCAGAGAATCCAACCAGTAGACATTTTAGCAGATGCACACCTTAATTTCACGTATTAATAGGAAGATCGATGGTCTAACAGTCGTGATCGTTACCACCTTCTTCGATAGTCGAGCGACTATGACAGCTTATGCTATCCTGTGATTCCCTAAGTTTAACCGAATACTCGGGGAATAATTGTGCTGAACAGTATTGGCAATAAGCACCTTAAATCACGGGTTGACATTAAAGTAGTTCGTCAAACCGATTGACACCGTTACAAATTGGTATAAAGTCAAACGTTTTACCAAAGGCCTTACCCTTCGAGGACTTGACCCGCGGCATCGAGAGTCTAACTTCGTGGTCAGTGAAGCGAAATAGTATAAATTTTAGTGACGGGCAACTTAATTTCATCTATGAAACAGAAGCCCGAGTGTCAAACTGTGCGAGAGCGTTGGCAACTTCGTTGAGAGTCGAACGGCTGAGTCAATAGCCTCACCCATCCTGTGATTCCGAGAGTCAAACCAAGTATATCAGGACTTAATCCACTGAGCAGTATTGGCAATAGACACCATAATTCACGGATTGGTTATGAATGTGGAGATTCAAATCGTTGGTGAACATTATCGATTTGTAGTAATTTAATCCTTTCACCGACTGTCGTATTTTCCGAGAACCCAACCCGCTGTATCGAGGGTATAACTACGTGGTCAGAGAATCAAATTAGTGTATATTTTAGTGACGGGTATGTTAATTTTATGTATGAATTAGAATGTCGTGTGTCAAACCGTTCGAGAACGTTTCCGCCTTCTTTGATAGTCGAATGGCTAAGTCAATAGCTCACATGTCCTGGGATTCCGAAAGCCAAACCAGACATTCCGGGAGTAAATGCGCTCTACATTACTGGCAACAGACACCTTTATTCGTGGTATAAATAAGAAAGCAGAGAGTGAACCGGTGGAACAACAATAAAAATTCATATAAAGTCATTCTTTTTACCGAACATCATACCTTCCGAAAACCTAACCCGTTGTAGCGTGCGACTTGCTCAATTTTCACGGAAACGAATAACTGGACATGTTAGCAAACGGACAGGATACTTACCTGTATAAATATCAACATCGATAGTCCAAGCGTGCGAGAACATTACCCCTCCCTTGAGTGTCGTAAAGCTTAGTCAATCACTTCACACGTCCTGTGATTCCGAAAGTCAATCCAGGTATTGCGGAAGGAAATCCGCTGTACACCATTGGCAATGGACACCTTAATTCATGGTTTGAATATTAAAGCAGACCGTCAAACCGTTGTAGAACACAACCCATAGGTGTTGGGTCAATCCGCTTACAGAATGCGTTAGCCTCCGAAAAATTAACCCGCATTATCGAGAGTATAACTTCATGTTCAGAGATCGAAATTAGTATACATTTGAGTGACGGGCAGCTTATATACAAGTATGAATTAGATGATCGGCCCTCAAGCAGTTCTAGAACATTTCCACCCACTTTGCGATTCGAAAGGCTACGGCAGTAGCTTCACCTATCATGTGGTACCGATAGTTATGTCAGGTAATACGAGAGTAAATACGCTGATGAGTATTGGCAATTGGCACCTTAATTCACGGTATGCATATTATTGTAGGGAGTAAAAGCGTCGGAGAGCATTGCTAATTGTTATAAAGTAATTCATTAACGAACACCTTACCTTCTTTTAAGCTAACCCGCTGCAGAGAGTGTCTTGCTTAGTGCTCGCCGAAACAAATTAGTAGACACTTTAGAAGACGGTCACTTTACTTTCTTATATTAGTAGGAATGTAGGGGGGTAAGCCATCCCAGAACGTTACCACCTTCTTGGAGAGTCGAACAGCGGAATCAGTAGCTCATCCTACCGTGTGATTACGAAAATCAAACCTGGTATACCGGGTGTAATTCCGCTGAACAGAATTGTCAATAGTCTCAGTCTATAGCTTCACCTATCATGTGATTCCGACAATAAATATGGTAATCCGGCGAGTTAGTCCGCTGGATTTTATTGGCAACTGTCACCTTAGTCCACGTTATGAATATTAATGTAGAGAGTAAATCCGACGGTGAACACTACAAATGCGCATAAAGCCATACCTTTTACCGAATACCATACCTTCCGAGAATATAGACTGTGTCCTGCTTAATGTGCACGGAAATAGATTAGTAGACACTTTAGCGGACGAACACCACATGTTTGTGTATAAATATCACCATCGAGAGCCAAAGCGTTCGAGAACGTTACCATCTTCTACGAGAGACGAACTGCGATGTGAACAGCTTCTCCTATCCTCTGATTCGGTGAGGCAAACTAGGTATTCCGGACGTCAATCCGCTGAACAGTATGGGCAATTGACACCTTAGCTGACGTTTGAATATTATAGCAGGCCATCAATTTGATGTAGCACACAACCTGTAATTGTTAGGGTCAAACTTGTTACAGAAGGCCTTGTCCTCCGAAAAACGAACTAATGGTATCAAGAGTATAACCTCGTGTTCTGAGGTACGAACTAGTGTACATTTACTGACGAGCACCTTAATTTCATGCATGAATTAGAAGATCCAGGATCAAACCAATTCGGGGACGATACGACCTTCTGTGCGAGACGAATGGCTACGTCAATAGCTTCATCTATCCATTGATTCGGAGAGTCAAGCCAGGCATTCCGGGAATCAAACCGCTGTACACTGTTGGCTATCGACATCTTATTTCACGGCTTAAATATAAAAGTAGAGTGTTGAATCGGCGAAGAACATTACCAATTGTTATGACGTCATAATCGTTAACGGACACCTCACCTTCCGGGCAAATATCCCGCGGCATAGAGGGCATAACTCCGTGTTCAGAGAAACAAATTAGATTACATTTTAGTGGTGGGCACCTTTATTTCATTTATGAGTAATTAGATAGAGTGTCGGGCCGATCGAAAACGTTACCACATTCTTAGAGAGTCTAACGTATAAGTCAATAGATTCACCTATCTTGTATTTCCGCGAATCAAACGAGGAATTCACGGAGGAAGTCCGCCGATCTGTATTGGCAGTATGCACCTTATTTCGCGGTATGCATATTAATGTAGAGATTCATGTCGTTGAAGGACGTTAAACCTTGGAATATAGTCAAACTTTTTCCTGAACACCTTGCCATCCCAGAATGCACAGCGCTGTAGCGACATACTAACATCATATTCACCTAAACAAATATGTTTGCATTTGTAACAGATGACACACCTTAATTTCATGTATGGTTTATAATATCGGGGGTCAAACCGTTCCAGATCGTTACCACTTTCTTTGAGAGTCGCACAGATATGTCAATGGCTCATCCTAACATGTCATTCCGAGAGTCAAACTAGGTATTCCGAGGATAAATGCGCTGAACAGTATTGGAACAGACACCCTATTTCACGGTATAGATAAAAAACTACAGAGTCAAACCGATGTACATCGTCACGCATCCGTGTAGGTTCAAAATTTTTACAGGAGGCCTGACCATCCGAGAAACTAACCGCTGTATCGAGAGAATAACATCGCGTCCGGAAAAGCAAATTAGTAGGCATTTTATACACGGCCCACCTTAATTTCATGTGAGAACTATCAAGATCATGGGTCAAACAATTCCTGAACATTTCCACCTTCTATGAGGATCGATCGGCTAAGTCAATAGATTCACCCATCGTGTGATGAGGAGGGTAAACCTCGATATTGCGGGATTAATTGCGCTGTACAGTAGTGGCAACAGACAGATTAATTCACGGTGAGAATATTAATGTACACCGTGAAGACGTTGTAGAACGTTAACCATTTGTATACAGTCATACCACGTACCGAAGGCCTTTCCTTCCGAGAACCTAAACCGCCTCATCGAAAGTATAACTTCGGGTTCAGGGAAACATATTTGTTTACATTTTCGTTACAGAATGTTACTACCTCCTTAGAGAATCGCACAGCTAAGTCAATGGCTACACCTGTCCTGTCCTTCCGAGAGCCAAGCCAGGCGATCGGGGAGTAAATCCAGTGAACAGTATAGACAACAGACAGGTAATTTCTCGGTTTGAGTGGAGAGACAAACCGTTTGAGAGCGTTCGCAGTTGGTATTAAGTCAAACCTTTCACCGAAGACCTTACCCACCGCTGAACTAACTCGCAGTATCGTGAGTGCAACATCGTGTTCAGAAGGAAGCATTGCTATACATTTTCATGGCGGGCACCATAATATCATGCATGAATTTGATGGTCGGGGACACAAACCTGTCGAGACCGTTACCAACTTCTATACGACTCGAACGGCTATGTCAATGGCTTCTCCAATCCTGTGATTCCGAAAGTCATACCGGATATCCCGGATGTAAATACGCTGAATAGTGTTGGCAATAGACACCCTAATTCACGGTTTGGTTATTAACGTAAAGCGTCAAGCCGTTTGAGAACGTTTCCTATTGGTATAAAAACAAAGCGCTTACCTATGACTTTAGCCACCGAAAGCCTACCGCACTGTACCGACAGCATAACATCGTGTTTAGAGATAAAAATTGGTATACATTTTAGGGACGGCCACCTTAATTTCATGTATGTATTAGAAGATCGATAGGCAAGCCGGTGGTGAACGTTACCAACTATCTTGAGAGTAGCAAAGATAAGTCCGTAGCGTCACTAATCCTGCGATACTGAGAGACAAACCAGGTATTCCGGGGCTATATCCGCTAAATATTATTGGCAATAGACACCATAATTCACGGTATGTATATTAATGTAGGGCGTTAATACATTTGGGAATGAGGCCAACTTCCGTGGCAGTTGAAAGGATACGTCAATAGCATCACCTGCCATGTGTTACCTAGAGCCCAATCAAGCATTCCGATATTTGATCAGCAGTACAGTATTGGCAATGGACACCGTAACTTACCGTATTAATATTAATGTGTTGGGTCAAACCGATGTAGAACGCAACCTACTGATATAGGATAAAACTTTTTATAGAATGCCTTACCTCTCGAGAACATATCCCGCTGTATCGAGGGTATAACTTTGTTTTCAGAGAAGCAAATTTTTACCCAATTTTGTCAGGGGCACCTTGATTTCATATATGATTAAGATGACCTAGGGTTAAACGGTTCGACAACGTTACCACCTTCATTGAGATTCGCGTATCTAATGGCAATATCTTCACATATTCTGTGATTCCGAGAGTCAAACCAGGTGTACCTGGAGAAAATCCGCTGAACTGTATTGCCTATGAACACCTTAATTTACGATATGAACATTAAAGTAGAGAGTCAAACCGTCGTAGAATTCCACCAAATTGTATAAAGTAATTTTTCTTACCGAATACCTTACCTTCCGAGAACATAACCCATTGTAGCGCGTGTCTCGCTTAGGGCACACGGGAACAAAATTAGTAGACACTACAGCATACGGACACCTTATTTTCATGTATGAATGGAAAGATCGAGTTTCATACCGTCCTACAACGGTCAGACCTTCTTTGTGAGCCGAAATGATAAGCCAATAGCTGCACTTATCCTCCGATTTCGAGGGACAGACCAGGCACATCTGGAGTCAATGCGCTGTACACTATTTTCAACGGCCACCTGATTTCTCGGTTTGAATAGTAATGTAGAGCACCAACCCGTTTGAGAACGTTATCAGTTCGAATAGATTCAAACGTTTAACCGAAGGCCTTACATTCCGAGAACCTAACCCGCTGTATCGATAGTCTAAATTGGTGTTCAGTGAAGCAAACTATTATATCATATAGCACAGGGCCCATTAATTTCAGGTATGAAATTGAATATCGAATGGCAATCCGTTGGAGAACGTAACGACCTTTTTTCAGAGTCGCACAGCTAAGTCAATAGTGTCACATATCCTGTGACTCCGAGATCCAACCCAGGTATTCCGGGAGTAAATCCCCGGAAGAGTATTGGCAATAAACACTATAGATCGCGGTTTGATTATTGACGTAAAGCGTAAAACCGTTGTAGTACGTTAAATATTCGTATAAGGTCATTCCTTTTACCAAATACCTTACCTTCCGAGAACCAAAATCGCTGTGGCGAGTGTCATGCTTGCTGCGCACGGAAACCATTTAGAATACATCATAGCAGAGGCTCACCTTATTTTCGTATATGAATTAGAAGATTGTGTGTCAATTCATTCGAGATCATTCCCACTTTCATTGGGTGTCGAACGGCGACGACAATAGATTCATCTATCCTGTGATTCCGATGTTCAATTCGGATGTTCCTTGAGTTATTCCGCTGTACTATATTGGCAATAGTCACCTTAATTCACGGTACGAATATTAAAGGAGATGGACTCTCCGTCGAAGAACATTACCTATTGGCAGAGAGTCAAACTACTAACCGAAGTACTTACCTTCGGTGAACCTATCCCGCTGCATCGAGAGCACAAATTCGCGTTCACAGGAAGAAACTAGTACTCACTTCAGTGACGAGCACCATAATTCTATGCATGAATTATAAGATCAATGGTCGATCCTTTCGATAACATTCCAATCTTCTGTGAGAGACCAACGGCAAAGTCAATAGCTTCACCTATCCAGTGATTTGGTTAGACAAATTTGGTATAGCTGGAGTAAATCCGCCGAACAACACGGCCAATAGGCACCATAATTCAGTTCTAGAATAGTAAAGAAGAGCGCCACACCTTTTGAAAGCATTGCCAGTTGGTATAAAGTCAGTCACAGGACACATGGTCTTACCTGCGAAGAAGCAAACTCGCCGATTCGAGAGCATAACTTCGTATTCAGAGAATGAAATTAGTCTACATATCAGTGACGGGCACCTAAACTTCTTGTATGCAGTAAAATATCAAGTGCCGAATCGTTCGAGAACGTTACCGCCATTTGTGAGAAACGAACGTTTAATTGAATAGCTTCACCTATTATGATATTCCGAGAGTAAAACTAGGTATTCCGTAATTAAATGCGCTGAACAGTTTTAGCTCCAGACAGGTCTATTTTACGGTATAAGTTTTAATGCACACAGTCACACAATTCTAGATCGTTTCCATTTGCTCTAGAGTCAAACTTTTTCCCGATGACCTTACCCTCCCAGAACCGAACGTGCTGTTTGGAGAGTATAACTTCGCGATCAGAGAAACAAATTAGTATATATTTTAGTGTTTGCCACCTAAATTTCATATAGGAATTTGAAGGTCTAGTTTCTACCGGTTCGAAAATCTTACAACCTTCTTTGAAAGTAGCACATCTAAGTCAATAGCTTCATCTATCCTGCGAGTCACCTATCCTGCTGAACAGTATGTGCGATAAACAAACTAATTAACGGTATGAATACTAATGTCGGGAGTCAAACCGTGGAAGAACGTTACCTATTGGCATAGAGTCAAACTATTTAGCGAAAGCCATACCGTCCGTGATGCTAACCCGCAGTATCGACAGTAAATCTTCTTGTTCAGAGAAACACATTCGTATACATTTTGGTGACGCGCACCTTGATTTTCTGTATGAATTAGAGGATCGAGAGTCAAAGAGGTCCAGAATGTTACCACCCTCTTCGAGAGTAGCACATCAAAGTCACTAGCAACACGTATCCCGCGTTTCCGAGAGCCAAACCAGATATTCCGGGAGTAAATCCTATGAACATTATTGGTTACACACAGCTTCATTCACGGTTTGAATATTAAAGTACAGAGTCAAACCAATGGAGAACGATACCAATTGGTATATCGTCATACTCAATACCGGATACCTTACCTTTCGTGAACATAACCCGCTGTATAGCGGGTATTACATCGTGGTCAGAGAAACAAATGAGTGTAGATTTTAGCGACAGACGCCATAACTTGATGTGTTAATTAGAAGATCGTGTGTGAAACAGTGCGAGAACGTAACCCCCGTCTTTGGCAGTCGAGCGGCTAAGACTAGAGCTACTCCCATCCTGTGCTTCAGAGAGCGAAAGAAGGTGTTCCGAGGGTAAACCAGTGGAAAGGTGTTGGCAATGGATGCCTTCATTCACTGTTCGAATATTATAGTAGAATGTCAAAACCTTGTTCAACGGTAGCTGTTCGTATAGAGTCAAACTTTTTACCGATTGCCTTACCTTCCGAGAAGCGTAGCATGGTTTACGGAATGTTCTGCTTAATGTACTTGGAAACTAATTAGTAGACTCTTTAGCAGACACACACCTTATTTCCATATAAGAATATCAAATCCCAGAGTCAGACTTATCGAGAACAGTACCACATTCCTTGAGAATCGCATATCTACGTCAATAGCATCACCTGTCCTGCGATTCCGAATGTCCAACCTCCTATGCCGGGAATAAATCCGCTGAACTTTATTGGCACTAGACACTTCACTTCACGGCTTGAATATTACAGTTTAGCGTGAAACCGTTTGTGAACGTTACTAATTTCTTTAAAGTCAAACGTTTTACAGATGGCAGTACCTCCCGCGAACGAAAGTATCGAGAGAAAGAAAGAATCGAAAGTATAACTTCGTGTCCAGAGGATCAAATTAGTAATCATTTTAGTCAAGGGGACCATACGTTCATTATGAATATGAAAATTGATTCATAAACCGTTCGAGTACGTAAACACTCCCTTTGGGAGTCGAACGGCTATGTCCATTGCTGCACACCTCCTGTGATTCCAAGAGTCAAACCAGGTGGTACACGTCTAACCCCGCTGTACAGTGTTGGCATTAGACACGCAATTTCATGGTATAAATATTTAAAAAACAGGGTCAAACGGTTATAGAACGATCCCTATTGCTATATAATCAAACTTTGTACTGAATACCTTACGTTCCGAGAAGGAAGGATCCCACTGTATCGAGATCATAACATCGTGCTCAGAGAAGCAATTTAGTATACATTTTAGTGAGGAATTCATTAATTTCACGTATGAATTAGAAGATTGATGATCAGAGAGTTCGGGACCGTTACCATCTTCCTTGAGAGCCGATCGGATAAGTCAATAGCCTCAACAATACTGTAATTCCGAGAGCTCAACCATGTATGCCGGTAGGATAACCGCTGAACAGTATTAGCAACTGTATCCTTAATTCACGGTTCGAATATTAAAGAAGAGGGTCAATCCGTTGTAGAACTTGACCCATTCGCATAAAATCAAACTTTTTAATACCTTACCTTCCGGGAATTCCAAGCCTCTGTATGGGGTGCCTTGCTTAGTGTGCATTGAAACGCATAAGTAAACATTTTAGAGGCGGGCACCCTATTTCCGGGTATGATTTATAAGACCGAGGATCAAACCATTTGAGAACGCTACCACCTTAGTCAACATTCTAACCGATGAGTTAATAGCTTCACCTGTCCTACTATTCTGAGCGTCGAACCAGGTATTCCGGTCGTAAATCCGCAGAAGAGTAATGGTATTAGACACCTTAATTCACGGATTTAATATTAATGTTGGGCGTCAATCCATTTGAGAACTTTACGTATTCGTATGGAGTGAAAACTTTTATCGAAGACCATGCCCTTCGCAAAACTATCCCGCTGTTTCGAGAATATAACTTCCTGACCAGGGAAAGAAATGAGTACTCATTTCAGTGAATGGGCACGTTGACTTCATGCATGAGTTGGAAGATCGATAGTTAAACCGCTCGAAAACGATACCACCCTCTTTGACAGTCGAACGGTTAGGCCAACAGCACCACCTATCCTATTATTCTGCGAGTAAAACCAGGAATTCTGGGAATATTTCCGCTAAACAGTATTGGCAATAGACATCTTCATTCACGGCTGGAATGTTAAAGCAGGCCGCCAAGCCGTTGTAGATCATTTCCTGTTCGTGTAGAGTTAATCTACTAAGAGAATGCCTCACCCTCTGAAAAACTGAACAACTATATCGAGAGTAAAATATCGAGTTCAGGGGTGCGCTATATGATACATTTTAGAGACATGCACCATAATTTCATGCATGCCTTCGAAGATGTAGGGTCAAGCAGTTCGAAGCCGTTACCACATTCTACGACATTCGATTGTCTAAGTCTATAGCTTCAGTTATCCTGTGTTTCCGAGAGTCATGCCAGGTATTCCTGGAGTAAATCCGCTGGACAGTGTAGGCAATAGACCCTTCAATTCACGGGTTGAATGTAAAAGTAGAGCATCATACCGTTTAAGTACGTAACCATTTGCTATAAAGTCAAACGTTATACCGGAAATCCTACCCTCCAAAATCCTATTCAGCCGTGTCGAGGGTATATCGTCGTGTTCAGAATAACAAATTAGTATACATTTCAGCAGACTGACTCTTGCAGAGCGACGGAGTACCGAATGGATGAGGCAATAGCTTAACCTGTCCTGTGATTCCGAGAGTCACACAAGGTATTCCCGGAGTAAATACCCTGAACAATAATAGCAATAGACACCTTATTTCACGGTATAAAGGTTAAAGGGTAGAGATATACCGTTGTACAACAATATTCATAGGTATAGAGGCAAACTTCTTACCGGACAACTTTCCATACGAGAACCTAACATACTGTAGGGAGTATTTTGCTTAGTATTCAAAGAAACAAATTTGTATACATTTCAGCAGACGGGCACGTTATTTTCATGTATGAATAGCAAGACGAAGGGTCACACCGTTCGAGAACGTTACTACCTTCTATGAGAGTCGAACGGCCAAATGAAGAGCTACACCTTCCTCTGATTCCGAGAGTCAAATCAGGTACTGCGGGAGTAAATCCGCCGAACTGTGTTGGGAATATACACCATTATTCACGCTTTTAATATTAAAATAGAGCCTCACGCCGTGTGAGAACGTTACCAATTGTCCTATAGTCAAAAGCTTCTCTGAAATCTCTACAGTGCGAGAAGTTAACTCGCCATATCGAGAGTATATCTTCATGTTGAGAGAAAAACATTAGAATACGTTTTAGTGACAGCACCTTAAATTCATATATGAATTCGAATATCGATGGTCAAAGCGTGTGAAAACATTATTACCAACTTTGAAAAAAGAACAGCTAAGTCAATAGCGTCACCTGTGCTGTGATTCCTAGAGCCAAACGAGGTACTCCTGGAGTAAATCCGCCCTACGGTATTGGAACTTGACAGCCTATATCACATTATAAATATTACAGTACAGACTGAAACCTTTGTAGAACGTTACATATTGCAATAGAGTCAAACGTGTTACCGAAGGCCTCATCTTCCGAGAAGTTAACCCGCTGGATCGGGGGTATTTCTTCGTGTTCAGAGATGCAAATTGGAATACAGTTTAGTGATGAGTACACTAAGTTCCTGTATATATTAGGAGATTGAGTATCAAAGCATTCGAGAACTTTACCACATTCTTTGAGTTTCGAACGGCTTAGTCAGTAGCTCCACCTAACCTGATATTCCGAAAGTCAAACCTGGTATTCCGTGAGTAGGACCACTGTACAGTATTGGCCTTATACTACTTATTGTACGGTACAAATATTAAACTACAGACTCAAACCGTCGTAGAACGTTACGTATTGGTATAGTGTTAACCTCTTCACAGAATGCCTTTCCATCCAGAAACAACCCGCTGTACCCAAAGTATAACTTCATGTTCGGTGAAGCAAATTCGAAAGCATTCTAGTATCGGGCACCTTATTTTCATGTATCAATTATAAACATACAGTGTCAAATAGTTCGAAAACATTAATACATTTCATGAATGAATTCGAGAATCCATTGTTAAAACGTTTAGGAACATTACCACCTTTCTTGAGAGCCGCACAGCTCAGTCAGTATCTCCACGTGGCTTATGACTCCGATGCACAAACCAGGTATTCCGGAAGTAAATCCGCTGAATATTATTGGCAAGGGGCACCATAATTCACGGTATAAATATTAGAGTACATAGTCGAACCATATATAAGGTAAACAATTTGTATAAAGACAAACATTTTACCGACTGCCTTACCTTCCGAGAAGCCTATCCAGCTATATCGATAGTATGACATCGTGCTCAGAGAAAGACATTAGTATACATTTTAGAGATGGGCATCATAATTTCATGTATGAATTAGCTGATCGAGTGTCAAACCGTTCGGGAACGTTAGCAACATCTTTCAGAATATAACGGCTGATTCAGTAGCTTCACCTATCCTGTGATTTGGAGAGTCAAACCAGGTACTGCGGAAGAAAATCCGATGAACAGTATGGCAAACGATACCCCATATCGCGGTATAAACAATAAAGTGCAGAGACTAACCGTTGTGGAGCGTTACCTATTGCTATAGAGTCAAACATCTTACCGAAAGTCTTACTTTCGCAAGAGATAACCCGCTATATCGAAAGCATAACTTCGTGCTCAGAAAAGAAAATTAATTTACATTCTAGTGACGGACACCCTTATTTCGTGTATGACTTAGAAGATCGAGGGGTAAAGATTTCGAGAACGCTAATATCGTCTTTAAGAGTCGATAAGTTAAGTCGTTACTCTCACCTATCCTCTGATTCCGAGAGTCAAACGAGGTACTCCGGGACTAAATGCCCCGTACAGTATTGGCAATAGACACCATAGCTCTAGGTATGAATATTAAGGTACCGTTATTTGACGTTAGCTATTCCCATAAATTCAAACCTATTACCGAAAGTGTGACAATCCGAGATGATACCTGGCAGTACCGAGAGTATGACTTCGTGCCTTGACATGCAAATTATTGTACGCTTTAGTGACAGGCCGCTTAATTTCATGTATGAATTACAAGATCGAGGGTTAAACAGTTCGAGATCGTCACCATCTTCTTTGAAAATCGAACGCCTATGCCAACAGCTGCACCTATTCTACGATTCCAAGAGTAAAATCAGGTATTCCGCGAGTAAATCTGCTACTCAGTATGGGCTATAGGCACCCTGTGGCACGGCATAAATATTAAGGTACAGATCTAAGCCGCTGTAGAACGTTACTTATTGCTATAGTGTCAAACTATTCACGGAAGGCCCTACTGTATAGAACTCGCTGTATCCGGAGTATAACACCGTGTTCAGTGGAACAGAATACTATAAATGTTAGGGACGGGCACCGTAATTTCATCAATGAATCCGAAGATCGAGAGTCAAGCCGTTCGTGAACGATGCTACCTTCGGTGAGATTCGTACTGCTGAGTCAACAGCTTCACCTATTCTGCGAACCCGAGAGTCAAGCTAGGTAATCTGAGTATAAATCCGCTGAAGAGTATTGGTTATAGATACCTTAATTCGAGGAGTGAATATTAACATAGAGCGTCACACTGTATGAGATCGTGACTAATTGCTGTAAATTCATACCTTATACCGAATGCCATACCGTCCTGGTAGCTCACCCGCCGTATCGAGGGTATAGCTGCGTGCTTAGGGAAACACATTGGCAAACAATTTAGTTACATCACCTTAAGTTCATGTATGATGTAGAATAACGAGTGTCAAACGGATCGGGAATGTGACCACATTCGTTGGGAGCCGAACGGCGAAGTCAGTAGCTTTACATTTCTTGTATTTCCGAGAATCAAACCAGGTATTCCGGTAGTAAGTCCACCGAAAAGTATTGGCAGTACGCACCTTAATTCATGGTATGGATATTAATGTATAGATTCAATCCGGTGGCGAACGTTCCAGCTTGGAATAGACTCAAACTTTTTGCCGAATATCTTGCCTTCCGAGAATGTAAGCCGCTGTACCGTGTGTCATGCTTGCTTCTCACGGAAACCAATTAGAATACATTATGGCAGAGGCTCACCTTATTTTCATATATGAATTAGAAGATCAAGTGTCAATTCATTCGAGATCATTCCCACTTTCATTGGGTGTCGAACGGTGACGTCAATAGATTCATCTATCCTGTGATTCCGATGTTCAAATCCGATGTTCCTGGAGTCATTCCGCTGTACTGTATTGGCAATAGTCACCTTAATTCACGGTACGAATATTAAAGGAGATGGACTCTCCGTCGAAGAACATTACCTATTGGTAGAGAGTCAAACTACTAACCGAAGTACTTACCTTCGGTGAACCTATCCCGCTGCATCGAGAGCACAAATTCGCGTTCACATGAAGAAACTAGTACTCACTTCAGTGACGAGCACCATAATTCTATGCATGAATTATAAGATCAATGGTCGATCCTTTCTATAACATTCCAATCTTCTGTGAGAGACCAACGGCAAAGTCAATAGCTTCACCTATCCAGTGATTTGGTTAGACAAATTAGGTATAGCTGGAGTAAATCCGCCGAACAACACGGCCAATAGGCACCATAATTCAGTTCTAGAATAGTAAAGAAGAGCGCCAAACCTTTTGAAAGCATTGACAGTAGGTATAAAGTCAGCCACAGGACACATGGTCTTACCTGCGAAGAAGCAAACTCGCCGATTCGAGAGCATAACTTCGTATTCAGAGAATGAAATTAGTCTACATATCAGTGACGGGCACCTAAACTTCTTGTATGCAGTAAAAGATCAAGTGCCGAATCGTTCGAGAACGTTACCGCCTTCTGTGAGAGACGATCGGCTTAGTAAATATCTTCGAATATCCTGGGATTCCGACAGTCAAAGCAGATATTCCGCGAGTAAATGCGCTGTACAGTATTGACGATAGTCACCTGAGTTCACGGTTTGAACATTAAAGCAGGCAATCCAGCCGTTGAAGAACATTACCTGCTCGAGTGGGGTTAAACTTTTTATAGAATGCCTTACCCTCCGAAATACTGACATGCTGTATCTAGAGTATAACACAGTGTTCAGAGGTAAGAACTAGTATACATTTTAGTGACGAGAAGCTCAATTTCATGTATGAATTACAAGACCGAGTGTGAAACCGTTGGAGAACGTTGCCAACTTTTGTGTGATACGAATGGCTTAGACTATAGCTTTGCGTATGCTGCGATTCGGAGAGCCAAACCAAGTATCCCGGGAGCAAATCCCATAATCAGCATTGGCAAAGGACACCTTAAATCACGGTATAAATAGAAAGAACATAGTCAAACCGTGGAAGAACAATAAAAATGCACATAAAGTCATTCCTTTTACCGAATACGTCACCTTCCGAGTACCTTTTCCTCTGTAGCGTGTGTCTTGCTTAATTTTCACGTAAACAGATTAGTAGACGTGTTAGCTGACGGGCACCACATTCTGAAGTATAAATATCAAATTCGAGGGTGAGTCCGTTAGCGAACGATACGACCTTGTTTGGGAGTCAATTGACAAAGTCAATAGCTTCACCTATCCTATGATTCCTAGAGTCAAACAACGTATTTTGGGCGTAAATCCGACGGACAGTAATGGCATTTAACACCTTAATTCACGGATTTCATTTTAAAGTAGGGCGTCAATCCGTTTGAAAACCATACCAATTCCTATATAGTCGAAATTTTACCGAAGGCCTTACGTTTCGAGAAGCTAACCCGCTGCATCACGAGTATAAATTCGTCCTCTGAGACGCAAATAGGTATACATTTTAGTGACGAACATATTAATGCCATGTATGAAATAGAAGATCTAGTGTAAAACCGTACGAGAACGTTACCACCTTCGATGAGAATCGAACGCCTCATTTATTAGCAGCACTTACGCTACGATTCCAAGAGGTAAACCCGGTATTCCGGGAGTGAATCCGCTAAACGGGATTGGCATTAGACAACTAAATTCACGGTTTCAATATTTAAGTGGAGCGTCAGACCGTTGACGAACGTTACTCGTTTATATAGAGTGAATCAATTTGCTGAAGGCCTTACCTTCCGTGAAAGGCAACCCGATGTAGGGAGTGCCTAGCTTAATGGTCACGGAATAAAATTAGAAGACATGTTAGCAAACGGACACCACATTTGCATGTATAAATTTCAAAATCGAGAGTCAAGCCGCTAGAGAAAGGACCCACCTTGTTTGGGAGTCGATCGGCTAAGACAATAGCATCACATATACTGTGATTTCGAAAGTCAAAGCAGGTATTCCGGGTGCAAATACGCTGAACGGTACAGGCAATAAACACATTAATTCACAGTAGGGATATTGAAGTAGAGAGCCATACCATGGAAGATCAATAATATTTCATGTAAAGTCATATTTATTACGGAACACCTTACCTTAACTTGCTGTAGTGTGTCTTGATTCATCATCAGCGACACAAATTAGTATTCACTTTAGTGACGTGCACTGTAATTTCATGTATGAACATGAAGATCGAGACTCACCGGTTCGAGATCGTTATCACCTATATTCAGATTCACGCAGCTGAGTCAATGGCTTCACCTACCCTGTGATTACGAGGGCAAGACCAGGAATTCCGGGATTCANTCGTTATCACCTATATTCAGATTCACGCAGCTGAGTCAATGGCTTCACCTACCCTGTGATTACGAGGGCAAGACAAGGACTTCCGGGATTCAATCCACATTGCAGTATTAACAGTATACACGTTAGTTTACGGTATTAATATAATGTTCAGCGGGAAACCAGCCGAGAACGTCACCTATTGCAATAGTGTCCATCTTTCTACGGAAGGCCCTACCTTCCGAGAACAATTCCCCCTGTATCGAGAGTATAACGTCGTGTTCAGAAAATCATTTTATTGTTGCTTTCACTGATGAACACCATAATTTCATGTATAAATAAGATGATCGCGAGACAATCCATTTGAGAAGGATATTACCATTTTTGGGAGCCGCACAGTTAAGTCCATAGCGTCCCTACCCTGCGATAGCGTGAGTCATATCAAATGTTGCGGGATTAAATCGACTGAACAGTATTGGCAATAGACACCTTCACTTGCCGCATGAATATTACAATTGGGTGTTCAACCGTCGGAGATCATTACCAATTGGTACAAAGTCATTCTTCTTTACCTACACCTTACATTCCGAGAACTCAAGCCGTCGTAGCGATTGTCTTGCATCGGGTTCACTGGATCGTGTTAGCAGACATACCTTAATTTCTTGTATCAATAGGAAGCCGATGGTCAAACAGTCCGGGAGCGTTACCACCTTCTTCGACATTCGAACTGCTTAGTCGATAGCTTCACGTACCCTGCTACTCCTACAGTCATGCCAGGTATTTCAGGAGTAATTCCGCTATACACTATTGCCAATGGATACCATAATTAACGGTTTGAATGTTCAGAATCGGATTCTATACCTTGTAGAATGTCACGTATTCATATTACGTCAATTGTTTACTGAAGACCATACTCTCCAACGACCAAACCCCTTGTTTCGAGATTATAACTTCGTGACCAGGGAAACAAATTAGTATACATTTTATTGACATTCACCATAATTTCAGGAATGAATTTGATGATCGAGGGACAAACCGTCCGAGAAAGTTACGACCTTCTGTGACAGACGATCGGCTATGACTACAGCTCCGCCTATATTGTGGTCAGGAGAGTCAAACCATGTATTCCGGGAGAAAATCCGCTGAAGAGTAGTCCCAGTAGATACCATAATTCGCGGTTTGAATATTAAAGTACACCATCATATCGTTTCAGATCATTGGAAATTAGTATAAAATCAAACACTTTACTGATGCCAGTACCATCGGCGAAGATAATGCGCCGTATCGAGAGTACTACTTCGTGTTGAGAGAAAAATATTAGTCTTCATTTGAGTGACGGGCTCAAAGACTTCAGTTATGAAGTAGAACATCGATGGTCAAACCGTTTCGGAACTTTACCAACAACGTCTCTGAAAGTCAAACGGCTAGGTCAAAGCTCACCTATCCTGAGATCCCGAGAGTCATATCAGATAATACGAGAGTAAATCCGCTGAACAGTATTTGCAATGGACGGCATAATGCACGGTCAGAATATTAAAATAGAGCGTCGCACCGTTTGAGAACGCTACCAATTGCTGTAAAGTCAACCGCTTTACCGAAGACCTGACCTTCCGCGAACCACACACGCTTCATCGAGAGAATAATTACGTTTTGAGAGGATGTAGTTGGTATCCATTTCGGTGACGGGCACCTTATTTTCATGTATGAATTAGAAGTTCGAGTGTCAAACCGCTTGAAAGCATTGTCACCTTCTGCGAGATACGAACGGCTAAGACCATAGCTTCACCTATCCAGTGATGCGGAGAGTTAAACCATGTATTTCGAGAGTAAATCCGCTGAACACTATTAGCAATCGACACCTTATTTCGTGCTTAAATATTTAAATAGAGTGTTAAATCGGCGAATTGTTATGACGTCATAATCTGTAACGGATACCCTACGTTCCGGGAAAATAACCCGCTGCATAGAGGGCATAACTCCGTGTTCAGAGAAACAAATTAGATTACATTTTAGTGGTGGGCATCCTTATTTCTTGTATGAGTAAGCAGATAGGGTGTCAGACCGATCGAAAACGTTGCCAACTTCTTTGAGAGTCAAACGGACAAATCAATAGATTCACCTATCTCGTATTTCTGCGAATCAAACCAGGAATTCTGGGTGCAAGTTCGCTGTAAAGTATTGGCAGTAGGCACCTTATTTCACGGTATGAATATTAATGTTGAGATTCATGTCGTTGAAAGACGTTACACTTTGGAATATAGTCAAACATTTTCCTGAATACCATATCTTGACAGAACGTACTGCGCTGTAGCGGTATACTAATATCATGTTCACCTAAACAAATATGTTGGAACTTGTAACAGATGGACACCTTAATTTCATGTATGGATTAGAATATCGGGGGTTAGACGGTTCCAGATCGTTACCACCATCTTTGAGAGTCCCACAGATAAGTCAATAACTCCACCAAACATATCATTCCGAGAGTCAAACCAGGTATTCCGGGAATAAATCCGCCGAAAGGTGTTGGAAATGGGCACCTTAATTAACAATTTGAATATTAAAGATCAGAGTCAATCCGTTCTAGAACGTTACCAAGTGGTATAGATTCATACTTTTTACCCAGGCCTTACCTTCCGAGAACTCCGCTCGATGTCAGGAAGATTACTTTGCGATCGGAGAATCAAATTGGAATACATTTCAGGGATGGGTACCTTAGATTCATATGTGAATTAGATGACTGATTGTCAAACAGTTCGAGAAAGGGTCCACCTTCTTTGAGAGTCGAACGGCTACGTCAATAGCTTCACCTATCCTGTGAAGAGGAGAGTCAAAGCAGGAAATCCGGAAGTGAATCCTCTGCACAGTATTAGCATTATACACCCTACTGCACGGTATAAATATTTAAGTACAGATCCAAACTGTCGTATATCGTTACATATTGGTACAGTGTCAAACACTTCACAGATAGCCTTGCCTTGGACAAGGTACCCCGCTGTATCCAGAGTAGAACTTCGTGATCGAAGAAGCAAATTCGTATGCATTTTAGTGTCGGGCACCTTACTGTCATGTACCAATTATAAGGATTGTGTGTCAAACTGTTCGAGATCGATACCTTCTTATTTGTGGATCGAATGGATAAACCAATTGCTTCAGCTATCCTGTGATACCGTGGGTCATATCACGTATTCCAAGTGTAAACCTGCTGAACAGTATTAGCAATAGACATCTCAGTTCACGGTTTGCCGTCAAGCCGTTGTTGAGCATTACCTATTGTATGGACAAACTTCGTACAGAATGCCTTACCCTCCAGGAAAATGATACGCAGTTTAGAGAGTGTAACTTCGTGTCCAGAGAAGCAAATCATTATACATTTTAGTGATGTGCACCTTAATTTCATGCATGAATTAGAAGATCAAGTGCCAAACATTTCGGGATTGTTAACATCTTCCTAGAAGGCCGCACATCTAAGCCAGTAGCTGCAGCTATCCTGTGATTCCGAGAGGCATACCAGGTATTACGGCAGTAAGTCCGCGTTATCGTATGGCATTAGGCACCCTATTTCACGCTATAAATATTGAAGTACGGAATCAAACCGCCGTAGATTGTTACGAATTGGTATGGCGTAAAACCATTTACCGAAAGCCTTATATTCCAAGAAACAAATCCACTGTATCGAGAGTATATCTTCGTGTTTAGTGAAACATATTAGTATACAATTTAGTGGCGGCACCTTAATTTCATGTATGAAATAAAAAATCGGGGGTAGACTGATCCAGAACGTAACCGCCTTCGCCGAGAGTCGAAAGGCTAAGCCAATAGCGTCACCTACCCTGCGATTTCGATAGGCAAACCAGGTATTCCGGGAGAGTATCCGATGAACACACTTGGTAATGGACACCTTCATTCGCGGCGTGAATATTAAAGAAGAGCGCGAAACCATTTGAGAACGTTACCAGTTGGTATAATGATAAACGTTTTACCAAATACTTTATCATCCGAGAACCTGTCCCGCTGCAGCGAGTGTTTTGCTTAGTGTAAACGGAAACAAATTAGTACACATTGTCGTGACGGGCAACTTAATTTCATGTATCACTAGGAAGATCGATGGTCAAACCGTACGAGAGCGTTACCACCGTCTTCCAGATTTGATCGGCTAAGTGAGTGGCTCCACCTACCCTGTGATTCCAAGAGTCAAATCAGGAATTGCGGGAGAATATCCGCTGTACAGCATTGGCAATAGTATTGGCAATGTACAGAGACATACCGTTGTAGAAGTTTACCTATTGGTAGGGAGTCCCACTTTACACTGAGGTCCCCACTTTCAGGGAACTTAACCCGCTGTATCGAGAGTATAACAACGTGCTCCGAGAGGAAAAATAGTATTCATATCATGGATGGGCACCTTATCCTCGTGTATGGATTAGAAGATGGAGGGACAAACGGCTCGAAAACGATACCACGTTCTGTGAGATTCGAAAGACCACGTCAGCAGCCTACCTAACCTGTGATATCGAGAGTCAAACCTGGCATTCCGGGAGTAAATCCGCTGAACAGTATTGGCAATAGATACCATAATTCACTGTTTGAATGTTATGGTGGGGCGTCAAACCGTCGGCGAACATTACCAATTCGAATTAAGTCATTCCTTTTACCGAATATCTTACCTTCGGTGAACCTAGCACCCTGTAGCGAGTGTCACGCTTATTGTACAGGGAAACAATTTCGTAGCCATATTAGTTGACGGGCACCGCATTTTTTTGTATAAATATAAACATCGAGAGTCAAAGCGTTCGAGAACGTTACCACCTGCTTTGAGCGTGGCAGAGCTAAGTCAATAGCTTCATATATACAGTGATTCCGAAAGTCAATCCAGATATCCCGGGAGTAAATGCTCTGTATAGCATTGGCAATAGACACATCCATTCACGGTTTCAATATTAAATACGGCCGTCCAACTTTGTACAATATTACCTTTTCGTGTAGGGTTAAACTACTAATAGAATGCCTTTCCCTCCGAAAGAACAGACTATCTGTATAGAGAGTATAACTTCGAGTTCGGAGAATGAAATGAGAATTCATTTCAGTGACGGGCCCACTATCCTCATGTATGATATTGAAGATTGAGTGGCACACTGCTAGAGAACATTGCCACCTTCTGTGAGAGACAAACAGCTATGTCAATAGCTTCACCTGTCCCGTAATTCCGAGAGTCATTCTGGGAAAACCGAGCGTAAGTCCGTTGAAGGGTATTTGCAACAGACATCTTATTTCACGGTTTGAATATTAATGTTGGGCGTCAGATCGTTGTAGAACGCTACACATTGGTATAGATACAAACTTTTCACCGAAAGCCTTACCTTCAGAGAAGCTAACACGCCGTATCGGGAGTATAAGGTTGTGTTCAGAGAATGACATTAGTATACATTTCAGTGATGGGCATCACAATTTCAAGTATTAATTACAAAATCGGGTGCGAAACCAATCGACCGCGTGCCCACCGTCTTTAAGAGTCACACAGATATGCCAAAAGCTTGAATCATGCTGTCATGCCATGATTCAAACGAGTTACTGTACATTTGAGAGATGCGCACCTTAGTTTCGTGTATGATTTAGATGGTCGATTTTCAAACCGCTCGTGATCATTATCACCTTCTATGAGAGTTGACCGGATAAGTCAAGGGCTCCACCTATCCAGTGATTCCGAGATTCATACCACGTATTCCTGGAGTAAATACGCTGAACTGTATTGGAAATAGAGGCCTTATTTCACGATTTGAATATAAAGTCGGACAGTCAAACTATTGTAGAACGTTACCTATTGGTATGGAGTCAAACATCTTACAGATAGCTCAATGTGCGGCGACGGTAACACGTCGTACCGAGAATATAACTTCGTGATCGGAGAATCACATTAGTATACATTTTAGTGATGACACCTAAAATTCATGTATGAATTAGAATAACGATAGTCATGCCGATCGAGAACGTTACCACCCTCCTTGAGGGTCGCATAGCTTGGTCAATAGCTTCACGTATCCCGTGATTCCGAGAGCCAAACCAGATATTCCGGGAGTAAATCCTCTGAACATTATTGGTAATAAACCGCTTCATTCATGGTTTGAATATTAAAATAGAGCGACAAACTGTTTGAGAACGTTACAACCCTCAATAATATTCGGACGGCTACGTCCGTTGCTTCAACTATCCTGTGATTCCAAGAGTTAAATATGGTAATCCGGCGAGTTAGTCCGCTGGAGTTTATTGGCAGCTGACTCCTTAGTTCACGGTATGAATACTAATGTAGAGAGTAAATCCGACGGTGAACACTACAAATGCGCATAAAGTCATTCCCTTTACCGAATACCATACCTTCCGAGAACATAACCAGCTGTAGAGAGTGTCCTGCTTAATTTGCACGGAAAAAGATTAGTAGACATGTTAGCGGACGAACACCACATGCTTGTGTATAAATATCACCATCGAGAGTTAAAGCGTTCGAGAACGTTACCATCTTCCGCGAGAGACGAACTACGATGTGAATAGCTTCACCTCCCCTGTGATTCTGAGAGGCAAACTATGTATTCCGGAAGTAAATCCTCAGAACAGGATTGTGGGGCAATTGACACCTTTGCTTACGTTTGAATATTATAGCAGGCCGTCAGTTTGTTGTAGCACACTACATATAAGTGTAGGGTCAAACTTCGTACAGAAGGCTGTGCCCTCCGAAAAACGAAATCATTGTATCGGCAGTATTACCACGTGTTCCTAGGTACGAACTAGTGTACATTTACTGACGAGCACCTTATTTTCATGCATGAATTAGAAGATCGGGAATCAAACCAATTCGTGGAGGTTACCACCTTCTGTGCGAGGCGAATGGCTAAGTGAATAGCTTCATCTATCCAGTGATTCGGGCAGTCCAGACAGGCATTCCTAGAATTAATCCGCTGTACACTGTTGGCAATCGGTATCTAATTTCACGGCTTGAACATATAAGTAGAGTGTTGAATCGGCGAAGAACAATACCAATTGTTATGACGTCATAATCTTTAACGGATACCTTACCTCCCAGGTAAATAACCCGCTGCATCGAGGGTATAACTCCGTGTCCAGAGAAACAAATTAGATTACATTTGAGTGTTGGGCGCCTTTATTTCATGCATGTGTGAGCAGCTAGTGTGTCAGGCCGATCGAAAACGTTACCACCTTCTTCAAGGGTCTAACGGATAGGTCAATAGATTCACCTATCTTGTATTTCCGCGAAAGAAACCAGGAATTCCGGGAGTAAATTCGCCGTACAGTATTTGCAGAAGACACTTTACTTCACGGTATGCATATTAATGTAGAGATTCATGTCGTTGGAGGACGTTACACCTTGAAATAGATTCAAACTTCTAGCTGAATTCCTTGCCTTCCAAGAGCGTATCCCGCTGCATCGGGAGTATAATTTCGCGTTCAGAGATACAAAGATTACAGTGATTACAAAGATTAGTGAGGGGCACCATAATTTCATTTATGAAAAAGAAGATCGAGATTCAAATCGTTAAAGAACAACACCACCCTCATCGAGAGTCCCGCCGCTAAGACTATAGCTTCACTCATCCTGTGATTCCCAGTGGCAAGCTAGATAATCCGAGAGTAAATCCGCTGATGAGCATTGGCAATAGAAACCTTAATTCACCGTCCGAATATTAATGTAGTGCGTCAAACTGTTTGAGCGCGTTACCAATTGGTGCAAAGTTGAACGTTACACTGAAGACCTTACACTCCGAACCGTCAGACCGTTTGAGAGCGTTACAACTTTCATTGAGAGTCGAACGGCTAAGTCGAGAGCAGCACCTATCCTGTGGTTAACGGCAAAATCAATAGCTTCGCACATCCCGCGATTGCTAGAGCTAAAGCAGGACACCAATTGTTATAAAGTCAATCGATTTTCCGAAGGCCTTATCATCTGCCAACCTCACCGGCATCCCTGAAAGTGTAACTTCGTGCTCAGAGGAAGAAATTGCTCTTAATTTCAGTGACAGGCACTTTAAATTCATGAATGCGTTGGAAGATCGAGTCTCAAATCGATCGAGAGCGTTGCTACCTACTCCGAGAGGCGAACGGCTACGTCAGTAGCTTCATCAATCCGGCGATTCCGAGAGCGAAACCAGGTATTCCGGGAATAAATCCGCAGAAAAGTATTGGTAGGAAGACTCCATCGTTCACACTTTGAATATTAAAACAGAGCGTCAAACCGTTTGAGAGCATCGCCAATTGGTATAATGTCAAACACTATGCGGATGGCCTAATGTTCGGAGAAGAAAACTCGCCGTTTCGAGAGTATAACTGCGTGTTCAGAGAAAGAAATTGGTCTTCAGTTCAGCGACAGGCACCTGAACTTCATGTATGAATTAAAAGGTCGAGGGTGAAACCGCTCCTGATCGTTGCCACCGTCCGCTAGAGTCGAACGGCTATGTCAATACCACCACCCTTCCGGCGATTTCGAGAGTCATACCAGGCATTCCGCGAGTAAATCCGCTGTACGGTGTTGGCATTAAGAACGCTTCTTCCCGCTATAAATATTAAAGAACAAAGTTACAGACATGTTCTACGATACCTATTGGTATGGGGTCTACCTTTCCACCGAAGGCCGCACCGTCCGAGATGCTAACCCGCTTTGTCGAGGGTATATCTTCGTGCTCAGAGAAGCAAAATGCTATAAATTTTTGTGGTGGGAACCACAATTTCATCTATGAATCAGATGAGCGAAGGCAAAACCGTTTGAGATCGTCAGCACCATCTTTGAGAGACGAATGGATAAGTTAATAGCATCATCCATCCTGCGATTCCGCCAGTCAATCCAGGTATTCCAGGAGTAAATCCGCTCAACGGTATTGGTTATAGATACCTTCATTCACGGTTTGAACACTAAAATACAGCGTCAAAGCGTTTTTGAGCGCTGCCAATTTGTATAAAGACAAACACTTCACCGGTGGCCTTACGTTCGAAGTAGCAAGCTCGCAGTTTCGAGGGTATAGCTTCGAGTTCAGGAAAGAATTTAGAATTCTTCTGAGTGACTGACACGGTTCCTTCATGTATGAATTAGAAGGTCGATTGTCAATCCTTTCGAGAACGTTACCACCCTCTCTGAGAGTCGAAAGGATATGTCAATAGCACTTGCTATCATGTGATTCCCAGAGTCAAACTAGGGATTCTGAGAGTAAGTCCGTTGAACGGTACTGGAAGTAATCACCTCTTTTCGCGGTTTCATTACTAATGTAGTGCACCAAACCGTTGGTGAGCGTTAACAATTTGTACAAAGACAAAAGTTTTACCGAAGAACATACGTTCCTCGAACCTCATCCATTTTATCGGGAGGATAACTTCCTGGCCAGAGGAACAAATTAGTATCCATTTTAGTGATGGGCACCATAATTTCGTGCATGAATTGGCGGTTTGGGAGTCGAACCGATCCAGAGCTTTACAACGTTCGCTTATAGTCGAACGGCCAAGTCACTAGCTTCACCTATCCTGTACTGCGAGTGTCAAAGCAGGCATTCCGGGAGTATCTCTGCTGAACAGTTTTGGCAAGAGACACCTTAATTCACGGTTTGATTATAATGTAGAGCGCCAAATCATTTGGGAGCGTTACCAATTTGTATGTATTCATTCTTTTTACCGAATGCCTTACCTTCGAGAAACTAACCCCCTGTATCGATAGTACAACTTCGTGTTCGGAGAAGAGAATTAGTAGGCATTTTAATCACGGGCACCTTAATTTAGTATGTGAAATATAAAGACGAGGATCTGACCAATTCAGAACGTTACTACCTTCTATGAGGATCGAACGGTTAAGTCAATAGCTTCACCTGTACTGTGGTTCCGAGAGTCAAAACAATTATTCCGAGAGTGAACCCGCTGAACACTATTGGCAATAGACCCATTAATTCTCGCTTTGAATACTAACGTATAGCGGCATACCTTCGGACGTCATACCCAAAGCGAATAATGATATTCCATTTACCGAATACCTTACTTGTCAGGAATATTAACCCGCTGTAAAAAGCGCCTTGCTCGTTGCTGTCGGAAATTAATTAGTGGACATTTTTAGCAGACGGACACCGTATTTTCATGCACAAATAGCATAACCGAAAGATAAACCGTTCGAGAACGTTACCACCTTCTCTGAGACTAGAAAGCCTGAGTCAATACCTTCACCCATCCTGTGATTCCGAAGCCAAACCAGGTATTCCGGGAGAAATCAGCTGACAAGTGTGGGCATTAGACTCAATAATTCACGGTGTAATTATTAGAGTACAGAGTCAATGCTTTGTACAACGTTACCTATTGGTATCGTGTCAAATTTTTACCGAGGGCCTTACCTTCCGAGGACCAATTTAGCAACATGGACAGTGTAAATTTATGTACAGGGAAACCAGTTAGTACAAATTTTAGTGACGGGCACATTAATTTCATGTATGAAATCGAAGATCGAGTGGTAAACCGCTCGAGAACGGTGCCACCTTCTGTGAGAGACGAACGGCTAAGTCAAAGGCTTCACCAATCTTGCGAATCAGTGAGACAAACCAGATATTACGGGAGAGAGTCCGCTGATGACTTTCTGCAATAGACACCATAATTCGCGGTTAGAAAATTGCAGTAGAGCGTCGAACCGTTTGACACCATTACCAATTGCTATATAGTCAAACGCTTTACCGATGGCCATAACCACCGAAAAACTAACCCGCAGTGTCGAGAGTATAACATCGTGAGTAGGGAAAGAAATTAGTACACATCTTAGTGACGTCACCTTAAATTCATGTATGAATTAGAAGGTCGATTGTCAAACCGCCGGAGAACGTTGCCACCTACTGTGAGTGATGAATAGCTAAGTCAATAGCTTCTCCCATCGTGCGAATCCAACAGTCAAACCTGGTATTATGGGAGGAAGGCCATTGAACACTATTGGTAATAGACACCTTTATTCATGGACTCAATATTAAAATAGAGCGACAAGCCGATTGAGAACGTAACCAACCTCTTTGGGTGTCGAACGCGTAAGTCAATAGCGTCGCCAATACACTGATTCGAGGAGTCAAACAAGGTATTCCTGGAGTAAATCTGCGCATCAGTATTGGCATTAGAAACCTTAATTCACGGTTTGAACACGAAAGTAAAGCGTCGAACCATTTGAGTCCATTGCCAATTGGCACAAAGTCAAACACTTTACGGATGGCCTTACCTTCGGAGATGCAGACTGGCCGTTTCGAGAGCACAACTTCGTGTTCGGTGAAGAGAATAAGTAGGCATTCTGATCACGGGCACCTTAATTTAATATGTGAAATATAAAACGAGGTTCAAACCATTCCAGAACGTTACTACCTTCTTCGAGGTTCGAGCGGCTAAGTTAATTGCTTCACCTGTCCTGTGATTCCGAGAGTCAATCCAGGTACTCCGAGAGTAACTGCCTAGTATATTGTTGGCAATAGACACCTTAATTCACGGTATGAGTATTAATGCACAGAGTCAAGCGGTTGTACAACGTTCCCTATTGTTATAGAATCAAACTCCTTACCGAAAGCATTACATTCTGAGGAAATAACCCGCTGTATAGAGAGTATCACTTCGTGTTCAGAGAGGCAAATTAATGTACATTTTAGTGACGAGCATCATAATATCAAGTATTAATTGGAAGGCCGATGGTCATTCCATTCGAGAACGTTACCACCTTCTTTGAGAGAAGGACGCCTAAGTCAATAGCTTCACCTATTCCAATATTCCAATAGTCACACCATCTATTCCGGGAGTATGTCCGCTGTATAGTATTGGCATTAGGCACTACAATTCGCGGTGTGAATATGGATGTACGGAGTCAAACCTCTGGAAAACGTTACTAATTGCAGTAACGTTATACTCCGTACCGGTTACATTACCTTCCGAGAACATATCCCGCTGTATTGTGGGTATAACTTCGGGTTCAAGGTAACAAATTAGTAGACATTTTAGCAGATACAAACCTTTATTTTATGTATGAATTAAAAGCTCGTGGGTCAAACCATTCCAGATCGCCACCACTTTCTTCCAGAGTCGAACGGCTGTGTCAGTAGCGTCTGCAGTGGTTATGATTCCGATTGTCAAGCCTGATATTTTAGGAGTAAATGCACTGAACAGTATTAGCAATAGAAACCTTAATTCATAGTTTGTATACCAAAATAGAGACCCATACCGATGGAGAAAATTACCAATATGGTATAAAGTCAAACTCTTTGCCGGATATCTCACCTTCCAATAACCTAACCCGCTGTATCAAGTGCCATGCTTAGTGCACAAGGGATCAAATTAGTAGACATTTCAGCAGACGGAAGCCTTATATATATTTATGAAATGAATAGTCGATGGGCAAACCGCTCGAGAACGTTTCCACCTTCTGTGAGAGACGAACGGCTAAGTCAATTGCTTCACCTATCCTTTGATTCCGAGAGTCAAACCAGTTATACCGGGAGTAAATCCGCTGAACAGTATTGGCGATAGACACCATAATTCTCGGTATGAGCATTAAAGCAGACCGTTAAACCGCAGTAGATCGTTACCTATGGATATAGAGTCTAACATTCTAGCGATAGCCGAACATTCAAATGTTGAGTATATCTTCGTCTTCAGAGGAACAAATTAGTAATCATTTTTGCGACGAGTACCTTAATTTCATAATGAACACAGAAGATCGAGCGTTATGCTGATAAAGAACGATGTCACCTTCTCTGTGAGACGAACGGCAAAGTTAACACCTTCACCTCTCCTGAGAATCAGAGAGTCAAACCTGGTAGTCCGCGTCTAAACTCGCTGTACAGTATTGGCATTAGACACGCAAATTCAAGGTATGAATACTAATGAACACAGTCAAACCGTTGTCGAACGTTCCCTCTCGCTATATAGTCAAACTTTTTACAGCAGGCCTAACTTTCCGAGAATCTAACCAGCTGTATCGAGATTATATCTTCGTGTTCTGTAAAACACTTTAGTATACTTTTCAGTGACGGGCACCTCAATTTCATGTATGAAATGGAATATCGAGGGTCGAACCGTTGGGGAATGTGACCACCTACTCTTTCTATTGGAACATCTATGTCAGTAGCCTCACCTATCCTGTGACCTCGAGAGCCGCACCAGGTACTCCCGGAGTGAATGCGGTCGAAAACATTCGCAATAGGGCCATCAATTCACGGTTTGCATATTACAGTAGAGAATAAAACCGCCGGAGAACAATCCCAGTTCGCATATTGTCATTCCATTTACCGCGCACCTATCCTTAGGAGAACCTCGCCTGCTCTAGCGTGTACCTTGCTTAATGTTCACGGAATCAAATGAGTGGAAATTGTATCAGGCGGAGGCGATATTTTCATGTACGAATAGCAAAATGGAGGGTCAAACCGTTCCAGAACGTTAACACCATCTTTGAGACTCCAACGGCTGTATCAATTGCTACCCCTGTTCTGTGACCCCAGAGACAAACCAGGAATGCCTGGTTTGACTCTGAGAAACGCAGGATAGATGAAGCCAATCACTTAGCTGTTCAACTATCAAAAAATGTTGTAACGTCTTCGAACGGTTTGACCGTCGACCTTACTGCTCCAACACGAAGCAAAGGTATCCGTCGCTAAAATGTTTTCTAATTTGTTTCGTTGAACACCATGGTAGACACTGTATACAGCGGGCTAGGTTCTCGAAAGGTAACGTCTTCGGCAAAAAGTTTGGCTCTATAGAAAGTGGTTTCATGCGCCAATGGTATGTCACTCTACGCAATAGAACATACGTAATTAATTTGTCAATTTATAATACTCTTCAACGGAATTACTTCCGTTGTACCTCGTCTAACTCTCGGAATCACAGGATGGGTGAAGCTATTGACTTAGCCGTTCCATACTCATAGATGGTGATAACAGCCTCGAACGGATTTGATCATCGATCTTGTAATTCAGACATGAAATTAAGGTGCCCGTCAATAAAATAGATACTAATTGGCTTCACTGAACACGAAAATATATCCTCCGTAACGCGTGTTATCTTCTCGGAAGGTAAGAGCGTCACTACAAAGTTTGATTCTATATCAATACGTAATGCTCTACAAAGTTTAACACTGGCCTTTTGTATTTATACCATGAAATAGGGTGAATGATGCCAGTACCGCAATGAGAATTTACTCCCGGAATACCTGGTTTGACTCTCGGAATCACAGGACAGGTGGAGCTATTGATTTATCAGTTCGGCACTCAAGGAGGGTGGTAACGTTCTAGAACGGTTTGGCCATCGACCTTTTAATTAATACATGCAATTAAAGTGCCCGTCACTAAAATGTATAACAGTTTGTGTTTCTGTTCACAAACTTATACTCTCGATATAGAGGGACAGGTTCTCCTAATTAAAGGCCTTCCGTAAATTGTTTGTTTCTATACCAATTGGAAACGTACTGCAACGGTTTGGTATTGTACTTAAATACTAATACCGTGCATTATGGTGACTATTACCAATACGCAGCAGCAGGTTAACTCCTGGAATACCTGGTTTGAGTCTCGGAATCACAGGGCGGGAGAAGCTATTGTCGTAACGTTTCGACTCCCAAAGAAGGTGGAAACATTCTCAATCGGTTTGTCTCTCGATTTTGATACGTATACAGGAAAATATCCTGTCTGTTTGCTAACATGTTTACTAATTTGATTCCGTGAACATTGAGCAAGACACACGCTACAGCGGGTTAGGTTTTCGGAAGTTAGGATGCTCGGTAAAAAGAATGACTTTATATGAATTCTTGCTGTCGTTCCACTGGTTGACTTTCTGCTTTCTTATTTATACCGCGAATTAAAGTGTCCTTTGCCAATGCTGATCAGCGCGTTTACTCCTGGAATAAATGGTTTGACTCTCGGACTCGTAGGATAGGGTAAGTTTCTGATTTAGCCTTTCGGCTCTCAAAGATGGTGATTTCGTTCACGGAAGTTTCGACAGTCGACCTTGTAATCCATACACGAAGTTAATGTTTCCGTCACTAAGTCGTATGCTCATTTGTTCCTTTCAACACGATTTTATGCTCTCGATACAGCTGGCTAGAGTTCATCGAAGGTAATGCTGTCGGCAAATGTTTGAGTATATTCCATGTTGTAACGTTGTCCATCGGCTTGAATCTCAACTTTAATATCCATACCGTGAAATAAGTTGTCCATTGCCAATGCTGTTCAGTGGCTTTACACCCGAAATACATAGGTTGATATTCGGTAATACAAGATAGGTGAAGCTACTAACTTTGACGTTTACTCTCAAGGAAGGTGTTAACGTTCTCGATCAGCTTGACTCTCGATTTGGTTGTACCTGCATTAAAATAACATGCCCGTTTGCTAAAATGTCTTTTAATCTGTTTCCGTGAATAATAAGCATGTTAGTCCCTACAAGAGGTAGGGCTCCTGGGTAGAGAGATTTACTCCATAAGACTGGGTAAAATTCTACAATGATTTTATTCGCGAGTATAATATTCAATCCGTGAGTTAATATGTCTATTGCCCATACTGTTGAGCGGATTTACTTCTGGAATACCTGCTTTGCCTCTCCGAATCACAGGATAGCCGAAGTTATTTACTTGGCCGTTGGTTTCTCACAGAAGGTGACAACGTTCTCGAACGCTTTGACACGCGATCTATTTTTGCATATTGAAATTCAGGCGCCCGTAACTAATATGTTTACTTATTTCTTCTTCTGAATACGAAATTATTGTCTGGATACGGCGGATTATCTTCTCCGATGGTTGGGCTGTCGGTAAAATGTTTGACTTTATACCAATACGTAACGTTCTATAGGGGTTTGACTCAGTACTGTGATATCCATAGCCTCAATTATGGTGCCTATTGCTATTACTGTTCAGCGGATTTTCTCCCGGAATAGCTGGTTTGAATCTCCGAATCGCATGGGTAGGTGAAGCTATTGACGTAGCCGTCCGTATCTGACAGAAGGTGGCAACGTTCTAGAGCAGTTTGTCCCCCGATGTTCTAATTCATACATGAAGTTAAGGTACCCGTCACTGAAATAAATACTAATTTCTTTCTCTGAACACGTTGTTATACCCGCGAAACTGCCGGATAGTTTGTCGGAGGGTAGGGTCGTGGGTAAAACGTTTGACTTTATACGAATTGGTATCGTTCTCAAACGGTGTGATGCTGTACTGTGATATTGAAACCATGAACTATCGTGTCCATTTGCAGTACGGTTCAGCCGATTTACTTCGGGACTACCTGGTTTGACTCTGCGAACCACAGCATAGGTGAAGCTATTGCCTTAAGTGTCCGATTGTTATAGTGGTAATAACGTTCTCGACCGGTTTGATCCTGGATATTCCAATTCACGCGTGAAATTATGGTGGCCGTGACTAAAGTGCATACTAATTTCGTCCTGTGAACACGAAGTAATACTCTCAATACGAGGGGGTTAGCTTCATGGAAGGTAAGGGCTTCGGTAAAAAGTTTGAATATTAGAATTGAGCGTCGAAACGTTTGAGACCGTTACGAACTGTTACAAAGTCAAACGACTTAACGAATGCCGTTCCTTCCGCTAACCCCGCCCGCACCATCGATAGTACAATTTCCTGTTCACAGAAAGAAGTTAGTATTCGTTTCAGTGTCGGGCACCTTAACTTCATGTATGCTTTAGAAGATTGAAAGTCAAACCAGATACTCGGGGAGTAAATCCGCTGTACAGTATTGGCATTAAACACCCTATTTCACGGTATATATACTATAGTGCCGAGACAAACCATCGTTGAACGATACCTATTGGTAGAGAGTTGAACTTTGTACCGGAGGCCTTACTTTCCCCGAACCTCTGCCGCTGTAACGAGAGTATAACTACGTGTCTAGAGAAACACATTAGAATACATTTTAGTGACGGCAATTTAACTTCATGTATGAATTAGAAGGTCGACGGCGAAACTGGGCGAAATCGTAACCACCATCTTTAAAGAGTCGAGCGGCTAAGACTATAGCTCCTCGCATCATGTGATACCGATGGGCAAAGCAGATATTCCGGCAGTAAATCCCCTGAACCGTATTGGTAATAGACGCCTAATTTCACGTCACGAATATTACACAAGTGCGACAAACCGATTGAGAACGCTTCCAAGTGATATAAGGTCATTCTTTTTAGCGAAAACGTTACCTTCCTCGAACGAAAACCACTGTAGCGGGTGTCATGCTTAAGGCTCTCGGAAGCAAATGAGGAGGCATTTTAGCAGGCGGACAGCTTTTGTTCATGTATAAATAGCAAAGTCGATAGTGAAACGTTCGGAGCACGATCCCACCTTCTTTGAAAGTCGTACATCGAAGTCAATAGCTTCTCCTATCCTGTGACTGCGAGAGATAGGCCGCGTATTTTCTGTGCGTAAATGTGCGGAACAATATTGCCAATAGTCTCTGCAATTCAGGGCACGAATATTAACGTTTAGGGTCAAACCGTTGAACATCTTTCGCAATTGGTATAAAGTCATTCTTCTTGACCTATACGATACATCCCGAGAGCGCAAGACGCCGTAACGATTTTCTTGCTTCGCGTTCACAGGAACGAATTAGTATACATTTTATTGACGCCCACCATAATTTTAGGAACGAATTCGATGATCCAGGGTCAAACCCTTCGAGAAAGTTACCATCATCATAGAAATTTGAACGGCTAAGTCCTTAGCTACAGACATCCTGTGAATCTGAAAGTTATACCTGGTATTCCGGGATTAAATCCGCTGAACTCTATTGGCACTAAAAACATTATTCCACGGCTTGATTATAATGCAATGCGCCAAACCATTTGGGTACGTTACCAATTTGTATACATTCGTTCTATTTACCGAATGCCTTATCTTCGAGATGTTAACCCCTGCATCGAGAGTGTAACATCGGGTCCAGAGAAGAAAATTAGCAAGCATTTTATTCAAGGACACCTTAACTTCATGTGTGAACTATAAATATCGATGGTCAAACCGTTCGTGAACGTTTCCTCCCTGCTTGAGAGTCGAACGGATAAATCAATAGCTCCACCTATCCTGTGATTGCGGAAGTCAAGCGAGATATTCCGGGTGTAAATGCGATGAACCTTATTGGCAATAGATACCTTAATTCGCGTAGTGAATTTTAATATAGAGCGTCACACCGTGTGAGAACGTTATAAGATGCTATAAAGTCAAAGGCACTACCGACGGCCGTACCAATCGCGAACCTCACGAGATTTATCGAGAGTATGACTTGATGTTCAGCGGATCAAGTTAGTATTCATTTCAGTGACGGGCACCTTATCTTCATGTATGAGTTAGAATATCGATGGTCAAACTGTTCTGGAACGTTTACACCGTCTTTAAGAGTCGAAGGAATAAGCCAATAGCTCCTCCTATCATGCGATTCCGAGAATTAAAGTAGGCACTCCTGGAGTAAATCCGCTGAAAATTATTACTAATATACACCTTAATTCGCGGTTTGCATCTTAAAGTAGAGCGTCAATTCGATTGAGAACGAAACGAGTTGCTGTAAAGTCAAACGTTTTACCGAATACCTTTCCCTCTGAAAAACTAGCCCGCTGTATCTAGAATATAGCATCGTGTTCAGAGGGACGAAGTAGTATGACTCTTAGTGACAAGCACCTTGGCTACATGCTTGAATTAGAAGATTGAGGGTCAATGCTTTGAGAAGGTTAGCACCTTCATTCGAAGGCGAACGGCTATGTCAATAGCTTGACCTATCCTGTAATTCGGAGGGGCAATCCAGGTATTCCGGATGTGAATCCGCTCAAGACTATGTGCAATAGACTACTTAATTCACGGTTAGAATATTAAAGCAGGCAGTCACGCCGTTTTGGAACATTACCTATTCGTGTAGGGTTAAATGTTTTACAGAATGCCCTACCCTCAGAAGAACTGACACCATGAATCCAGAGCATAACACCGCGTTCAGAGGTACTAACTATTATTCAACTTAGTAACGAGCACCTTAATTTCATGCAAGAACTAGAAGATCGAGGGTCAAACCGATCGAGAAAGTTACCACCTTCTTTGAGATTCAAACGGCTAAGTCAATAACTTAATACATTATGTGAAGCAGAGAGTGGAACGAAATATTCCTGGGGTTAATGAGCAGTACAGTATTAACAATAGAAACCTTAATACTCGGTTTGAATATTAAAGTACACCGTAGCACCGAGTGAGAACACAACCAATTAGTACAAAAGTCAAAAGTCTTACCGAAGACTTAACCTTCCGCGAGCCGTTTCCGCGACATAGAGAGTGTAATTTCGTATTCAGAGATAGAAATTTGTAACCATATCAGTGACGGGCCGCTTATTTTCACGTACGAATTGGAAGATCGTGTGCCAAATCATTCGAGATCGTTACCACCTCCTTTAGAGAAGATCCGCTGAGTCAACGGCTTCACCTATTGTTGTGATTCCAAGCGTCAAGCCCGGTATTCCAGGAGTGAAACTGCTGAGCAGTATTGCCGATAGCAACATTAATTCACCGCATGAACATTAAAGTAGAGAGCCAAACCGCCGGTGAACAATACAGGTTGGTATAAAGTCATTCTTTTCACAGATTACCTTACGTTCCTAGAATATAAATGGCAGCAGGGTGCATGTTGCTTCGTGTTCAGAGAAACAAATTGGTATACATTTTAATGGCGGCATCCTTACTTACATGAATGAATAACTAGATCGAGTGTCAAACGAACGATGTCACCTGATTTGAGGTTCGCTCAACAGTCATTAGCTGCAGCTATCCTGTGATTCCGAGAGGCAAATCAGGTATTCCAGGAAAAAATTCGCTGATGAGTATTGGCAATTGACACCTTAATTCTCGTTTTGAATTCTAAAGTAGGGTGCAAACCGTTTGAGAACGTGCCCAATTGGTATAAAGTCAAATGATTTTACCGATGGTCTTACCTACCGGGAATCTAATCCGCTGTCCCGACAGTATAAATTCGTGATCACAGATATAAATTAGTATACATTTTGGTTACGGATACATTAGTATCATGTATGAATTCGATGATTCAGGGCAAAGCGGATTGAGTATGTGACCACCTTGCTTGAGATTGGAACAGCTAACAGAATAGCTTCTTTGAGAGTCGAACGGACAAGTCAGTAGCTTCAGCTATCCTGTGACTCCGAGAGTGACACCGTGTATTCCAGCAGTAAGTACGATCAACGGTTATGGCAATAGACAACCTAATTCACGCTATGAATATTAATGTAGAGAGTCAAACCGCGGAAGAAGGTAACGTATTTGTAGAGAGTCAAGCTCTTTCCCGAAGGCCGAACCTTCAGAGATGTTAACCCGCTGTATCGAGAGTGTAACACCGTGTTCAGTGAAACAAATTACACTAATGGCAGGCACCATAACTTCATGTATGAACAAGAAGATCGAGCGTCAAACCGTTAGAGAACGTTATCACCTTCCTTGAATGTCACACTTCTAAGTCAGTTGCTGCACCTATCCCTTGATTTCGAGAGGCAATTCAGGTATTCCAAGAGTAAACGCGCTAAACGGTATAGGTTTAACCGTTGGTCTCAAACTGTTTGACGCTTTACTTTTCTATTCAAACCGTGAATTAGTGTGGCTATTGGCAGTACTGTTCAACGGATTTACTCCAGGAATACCTGGATTGACTATCCAAATCCCCGGACTGGTGAAGCTATTGAGTTAGCCGTTCGAATCTCAAAGAAGTCGGTAACTTTCTCGAATGGTTTGACGCTCGATCTTCTTACTCATAATGAAATGAAGGTCCCCGTCACTGAAATGAATACTAATTTCATTCTCTGAAGCGAAGTTACACTCTCGATACAGCCAGCTATTTTTTTGAAGGGTATGGTCTCCAGTAAAACGTTCGACTTTATAGCAATTGGTATCGTTCTGCAACTGTGGACGGTTTACTCTAATGTACAAACTGTGCGTTAAGTTATATATTGCCAACACTATTCAGCGAATTTACTCCCGGAATACCTTGTTTGACTCTCGGAATCACAGGATAGGTGAACCTATTGACTTAGCTCTGTGCGATATCCGAAGAAAGGGGGTAACGATCTCGAACGGTTTCACTCTGGATCATCATATTCATACATGAAATTGAGGTACCCTGCTCTAAAATGTGCACTAAATTTCATCTCTGAACACAAAGTTGTACTTGCGATACAGCGAGCTACGTTTTCGGAAAGTAAGGTTTTCGGTAAACCGGATTAGCGTATACCAACTGGAAGCGTAGTCGAACGGATTGTCTCTAGTTTAATATTCATACCGTGATCTAAGGCGACTATTGCCAATACTGTTCAGCGAATTCACTCCTGGAGTATCTTGTGCGGCTTTCGGAATCACAGGATACGTGAAGATATTGACTTAGCCACGCGACTCGCAAAAATGGTGGTATCGATGTTGAATGGCCCTGCTCTCGATCTTCTTATTCGCACCTCAAATTAACGTGCATGTCACGAAAATGTACGGTAATGTGTTTTTCTGAGCAGAAAGTTATACTCTCGATGCGACTGCTTTTTCGCGGTAGGTATGGCTTTTCACATAAAGTTTGACCATATACCAATGGGTAAAGTTCTACACATGTTTGGCGCTCTATCTTAACATTCATACCGTGAATTAAGATGTCCATTGTCAATAGTGTACACTTTGTTGACTCTCTGAATGCCCGGTTTTACTATCGGAATTGCAGGATAGGTGAAGCTATGGACTGATATGTTCGAATCTCAAAGAAGGTGGTAACTATCTCGAATGGCTGGACCCTCGATATTCTGACCCATACCTGACGTTAATGTGCGCGTTACTGAAATGAATACCAATTTCTTCCTCTGAACACGAACATATGCTCTCGATGAAGGCGCTTGAGGTTCGCGGAAGGTAAGGCCTTCGGTAAAACGTTTGACTTTATACAAATTGGTTACGCCCTCAAACTGTTTGACGCTTTACCTTAATATTCAAACCGCGAAAAAAGGTGACTATTGTCAATTCTATTCAGCGGATTTACTCCAGGAGTACGCGGATTGACTATTGGAATCACTGCTTAAGTGTAGCTATTGACTTAGCCGTTCGAATCTCAAAGAATGCGGTAACGTTCATGAACTGTCTGCCTCTCGATATTCTAATCCATACACGAAATTAGGGTGCCCGTTGATAAAATGTAAACTAATGTGTCTCTCTGAGCACGAAGTTATACTCTCGATACAGCGGGTTAGTTTCTCAGATGGTAGGGTTATCGGTAAAGGTTTTGATTCTGCACAAATGTGTATCGTTCTACATCAGTCTGACGGTCTGCTTTAATATTCACACCGTGGCTTAAAGTCACAACACTGTTCAGCGGATTGACTCCCGGAATTCCAGATTTGGCTCTCGGAGTCACAGGTGAGGTGAAGCTATTGACTTAGCCGTTCGAAACTCAAAGATGGTGGTAACATTCTCAAAAGGTACGACTCCTTATGTTCTTATTCATTCATGAAATTGAGGTGCGCATCACTAAAATGTCTGATAATTCGTGCCACTGCACACCATCTTATACTATGGATAGAGAGAATTAGTTCGGCAGAGGTAAAGGTCTACATTAAAGCGTTTAACTTTATACCAATTGGAAACACACTCAAATGGTGACGCGCTCCTTTAATATTAAAACTGTGAATTATGGTGTCAAATGACAATATTGTTCTGCGAATTTACTGCTGGAACATTTGGTTTGACTTTCGGAATCACAGCATAGGTGAAGCTACTGACTTAGCCGTTCGACTCTCAAACAAGGTGGTAACGATCACGAATGGATAGGCAACAGATCTTCTAATTCACATATGAATTCAAGGCGCTGGTTACTAATATGTAAAGTAATTAGTATCTCTGATGGCGAAGTTATACTGTCGAGAGAGCGGATTAGAATCACGGATGGTAAGGACTTCGGTAAAACGTTTGACTTTATAGCAACTGGTATCGTTCACAAAGGGTTTGACTCTCTGCTTTCGAATTCAAACCATGAATTAAGGTGTCAATTTCCAATCCTCTTCAGTGGATATACACTCGGGTTACCTGGCTTTACTCTGGGAATCACAGGATAGGAGGAGATATTGACTTATCCGTTTGACACTCACATATGGTAGCAACGTTCTCGAGCGGTTTGGACCGCAACCTTTTAATTCACACATGATGTTACGGTGCCCGATACTCAACTGAATACTGATTTCTTTCCCCGAGATCAAGGTTAAACTCCCGATGGAGCGGGTGATGTTCTAGGACGGTAGGATCTTCGCAATAACTTTTGACATTACACCAATAGGTAACGTTCTACAAGAGATAGACTGTGTGGCATAATATTCATACCGTGAATAAGGATGACCATTGCCAATAATGTACAGTCTTGTGACTCTCGGAATGCCTGGTTCGTCCTTAGGAAGCATAGGACATGTGAAACAGATGACTTATCCGTTCGACTCTCAGAAAAGGCGGTAACGTTCTAGATCTGTTCGACAGACGATCTTCGAATTCATACATGAAATAACGGGGCCCGTTACTAAATTGTGGACTAATCTTCTTCGCTATACACGAAGTTGTACTGTCGATACAGCGGCTCAGCTTCTCGGATGGTAAGCCAAACTCGAACGGTTTGAACCCCGATCTTCTAACTTATATATGAAAAAACTCTGTGCGTCGGCTATTACGTCTAGTAATTTGTTTCCATGGGCACTAAGCATGGCACTCGCAACATCGGGTTTTATTCTAGGAAGGTAATGTATTTGCTAAATGGAGTGACTCTATCGTGGGTCAATCCATTCGCGTACGTTACCACCTTCCTAGAGAGCCGAACGGCTAAATCAGTAGTATCACCTATCCTGTGATTCCGATAGATGAACCACGTATACCGGGAGTAAATCCGCTGTTCTGAGTTTGCAATTCAAACCTTAGTTCAGGGTTTGAATATTAATGTACAGAGTCAAACCGTTGCAAAATGTTACCACCTTCTTCGTGAGACGATCGGCTAAGTCAATAGCTTCACCTATCATGAGATTCCGCGAGTCAAACTAAGTACTCCTGGAGTAAATCCGCTGATCACTATTGGCAATTGGAGCCGTGTTTCATGGAATGAATATTCAAGCTGTCAGTCAAACCATCGTAGAACGATACCAATTTCTGTAAAGTCAATGGTTTTACCCGAGACCTTACCTTCCGAGAACCTCACCCGCTTCATTGAGAACATAACTTCGCGCTCAGGGAAAGAAGGTAGTATTCATTTCAGTGATGGGCATCATTAGTTAATGTACGATTTTGATGACCGAGTGTCTACCTGTTCGAGGACATTGCCACATTCTGTGGGAGACGAACGGCTTAGTCAATAGCTACAACTATTTTGTAATTCCGAGAGTCATATCAGGTAATACAGGCGTAAATCCGCTTGTCAGTATTGGCAATAGACACCTTAATTCACGGTATGAAAATTAATATAGAAAGTCAAACCATCGGAAACCATTACCAATTTGAATAAAGACATTTTTTTTTTACACGACACTTTACCTTCCAGGAACATTTCCCGTTGCAGCGAGTGTTCTGCTTCGCGCTCACGGAAACAAATTATTAGACGCTTTGGCAGATGGACGTGGTATTCTTTATATGAATAGGAAAATTGAGTGTCAATCCTATTGATAACGTTACCACCTGCTTTGCGAGTCGACCGGCTAAGTCAATAGCCTCACTTATTCTGTTTTTCCAAGAGTCGAACCAAGTATTCCGGGAGTAATTGCCCTGTACAGTATAGCCAATACACACCATAATTGACGGTATGCATGTTAAAGCAGGCCGACAAACCGCAGTAGCACGTTACCTATTTTTAAAGAGTCTAACATTTTATCGAATGCCTTACCGCCCGCGAAGATAGCCCCCCGTATCAAGATTATAACTTCGTGTTCGGAATATAAAATATGTAACCATCGTAGTGACGTGGGCCTTAGTTTCATCATAAATAAGAAGAGAGAGGATCAAACGGTTCGAAGACGTTATCACAATGTTGGGAAATCGAACGGATAATTAAATAGCTTCACCTATCCTGTGATAACGAAAGTCAAAGCAGTCATTCCCGAAGTTAATCAGATGAGAAATATTGGCATTGGTCACCTCAATTCCCGTATTGGATATCAATGCACTCTGTCAAACGGTTGTAGAACGATACCAATTGCTGTAAAGACAAATGCTTCACCGAAAACCTTACCCACCGAAAAACAAACCCCCTGTATCGAGATCATATCTGCGTGCTCAGAGGAGCGAACTAGTATATATTTTAGTGACAAGCACCTTAATTTCGTGTATGAATTAGAAAATGGAGGGTCAAACCTTACGGAAACGCTACCACCTTCTGAGATATGCGATTGGCTAAGCCAATAGCTTCACGTATCCAGTGATTCCGATATTCCAACCAGGTACTCTGGGAGTAAATCCGCTGTACAGAATGGGCAATAGATACTTTTATTCGCGGACCGAATATTAAAATACAGCGGCACTCCATGTGAGAACGGAACCAATTGCTATACAGTAAAATTTGTCGTTTTACTAAAGACCATATCCACCGAAAAACTAGCCAACTGTTCGGTGAATAGAACATCGTGTATGGAGAATCACACTACTATACATAATATTGGTGGCATCTTAATTTCATGCATGAATCGAGGGTAAATCAGTTCGTGAACGTTACAACAATCTATGATATTGGACGAGCTAAGTCACTTGCGTCACAATTCCTGTGTTTCCGAGAGACAGAACAGGTATTCCAGTAGTAAATCCGCTGAATAGTATTGGCAATAGACACCTTACTCCACGGTATGTATATTAAAATAGAGCGTCACCCAGTTTGGGATCGTTACCAGTGGCTATACTGTCAAACGCTTTACCGAACACCATACCCACCGATAGCTTAACCAGCTGTATCGGGAGTATATCGTCGGGTTCAGGGGATCAAATTCGTGTCCATTTTTGTCACAGGCAATTTAATTTGATGTATGAATTGGACGATCCAAGGTCAACCATTCGGGAATGTGAGCACCTTCCTAGAGAGTCGAACTGAGTTGTCAGCAGCTTAACCTATCCTGGAATTCCGGGAGTCAAACCAGCCATTACTGAAGTACATCAGCTGCAAGAAATTGACAGCAGACACAGTAATTCACGGTTTGAATATTAATGTTACTCGTCAAAGCACTGTAGAATGTTAACTGTTCGTATAGAGTCAAACTCTTTACCGAAGGCCTATCCTTCCGAGAAACCCAACCCGCTGTAGCGACTGCCATGCTTACTATTCAGGGCATGAAATTAGTGGAAATTTTAGCTGACGCAGATATTACTTTCATGTAGGTATAGCAAAATCGAGAGTCAAACTGCTCGAGAATGTTACCAGCTTCTTTGGCAGTCGAACGGCTATGTCAATAGCCACGCCTATCCCGTGATTGCGAGTGTCAAACCAGGTACACTGAAAGTAAATCCGCTGAACAATATTCTCAGTATATACCATAATTCACGGTTTGAATATTAATGCAGATAGCCAAGCTGTTTCAGAGCATTGGCAATTGGTATAAAATTAAACACCTTACTAGTGGCCTTACATTTGACGTAGCTATCCCGCCGTATCGAGAGTATATCTTCGAGCTCAGAGAAAGAAATTACTAAACATTTTAGTGAGGGGCACCTCAATTTCTTGTATGAATTACAACATCGCGGGATGAACCTTTTGAGAACGGTACCACATTCCTCAAAATTGAACAGATCAGAAAATAGCTTCACCCATCCTGTGATTCCTAGAGTCAAACCGGATATTACGGAGTAAATGCGCTGAAGAGTATTGGTAACTGACACCTTAATTCACGGTTTGAATATTAATGCAGGCCGTCGAGCCGTTGCAGAACATTAACTATTCGTGTACAGTCAAACTTCGCACAGAATGCCTTATCCTCCGAACATCTGACCAGCTCTATCGGGAGTATACCAATGTGCTCAGAGGTACGAACTAGTATACGCTGTAGTGACGTGGACCTTAATTTGATGTATGAATTAGAAGGTCGAGGGCCAAACCGTTCGAGGGCTTTACCACCTTCTGCAAGAGTCGAACAGCTAAGTCAATAACATCACCAATCCTGAGATTCAGATAGTTAAACCAGGTTCTACAGGATTAAGTCCCCTGAGCAGTATTGGCAAGAGACACCTTAACTCACGGTATGAATATTGATGTAGAGAGTCAAACCGCTGCAGAATTTTACCAATTTCTATAAAGTCTTTTCTTACCGAACACTTTACTTTCCGAGAACATAACACCTTGTAGCGAGTGTCTTTCTTAGTGCTCATGGAAACCACTTTATAGACATTGTAGCATACGGCCACATTATTTTCATGTATGAATGGAAAGATCGAGAGTCAAACTGTCCTACAACGATCCCACCTTCTTTTCATGCCGAACTGCTAAGCCAACAGCTGCTCCTATCCTGTGATTCCGAGGGACAGACTAGGTATTCGTGGAGTCAATGCACTGTACAGTATTGGCAATAGACACGTCAGTTCGCGGTTTGAATATTAAAGCAGGCCGTCATACCGCTGTAGAACGTTACCAATACATGTATGGTTATATTTCTTGAAGAATGTCTTACCCTCCTAAAAACTGAACTGCAGTATCGAGAGTATAACACTGTGTTCAAAGGTATGAAGCAATATACATTTTAGTGACGAGAACGATAATTTCATTATTGAATTATAAGATCTAACGTCAAACCGCTGGAGAACGTTACCACTATCTGTGAGAGATGATCGACTAAGTCAACAGCTTCGACCATCCGGCGAATCCGGGAGTCAAAGCAGGTATCCCGGGTGTTAGTCCGCTGAACATTATTGGTAATAAACGCCTTCTTTCACGGTTCGGATATTGAAAAAGGACTTCAAACTGTTTAAGAACGATATCACCCTCTTTGATAGTCGAACGGATAGGTCAATATCTTCACCTGTCTAGGGATTCGGAGACTCAAACCAGGTATTCAAGGAGTAAATCCGCTAACAGTATTGCCAATTGATACCTTACTTCGCGTTGTGAATATTAGAGCAGACCGTCAAACCATTGTAGAACCTTACATATTGGTATACAGTTAAACATTCTACCGATAGCCCATCCTTCGGCGAAACTAACCCTCCGCTTCGAAAGTATATCTTCGTGTTCAGTGAAGCAAATTATTAAATATTATAGTGACCGGTACCTTAATTGCGTTAAGAATAAGAAGATCGATATTTCAAACCGTTCGTGATCGTTACAATCGCCATTGAGAGATGAACGGGTAAGTCAATAGCTTCATATATCCTGTGAATCCGAAAATGGAACCAGGTATTCCTGGAGATAATCCGCTGTACAGTATTTTCATTAGTCATACTACTTCACGTTATGTATACTAAAGTACAGAGTAAAGCCGTTGTAGAACGTTACCTATTGGTATAGAGTCAAACATCTTACCGAGGACCTTACCTTTCGAGAATATAACCCGCTGTTTCCAGAGTGTATCTTCATGTTCGTGGAAACAATGTAATATGCAATTTGGTGACCAGCACCCTAATTACGTGTATCATTAAGAAGATCGTGCGTCAACCCGTTCGATAATATCAGCACATTACTTTACAATCACACAGCTGTGTCAACAGCTTCGCATATCCTGTGGTTTGCAGAGTCTATCCAGGTATTCGCGGAGTAAACCCGCTGGAAGGTATTGCCAATATACACTATCATTCACTGTTTGAATATTAATGTAGGCCATCAAACCGTTGTAGAACTTTACCTATTCATATACAGTCTAACTTTTTCCGAAGGCCTTTCCTTCCGAGAAGCTAACCCGCTATATTGAGGATACTACTTCGTGTTCCGAGAAGCAAATTAGTTTACATTTTAGTGACGGGCACCATAATTTCAGGTATGAATGAGAAGATCGGGAGGCGCACTGACCCAGAACGTTACCCCCTCCTTTGATAGTTGAACGGCAAAGTCAATAGCTTCACCTATCCTGTCCTTCAGAGAGACAAACCAGTCATTCCGGGAGTAACCCCGCTGATCAGCATTCGGAATAGATACCTTAATTCACGTTATGAATATTATAGTAGAAGGTCCAAGCGTCGGCGATCATTACCAATTCGTAAAGAGTAAACTTTTCACGGTAGGAATTACCTTCCGAAAACAAAACCCGCTGTATTAAGAGTATTACCTCGTGTTCAAGGATGCAAGTTAGAATACATATTAGTAATGGCACCTATATAAATTCATGTATGAAGTAGAAGTCCGAAGGTCCAGCACTTCGACAACGTTACCACCGTCCGTGAGATTCGAACGTCTACGTCAATAGCTTCAGCTATCCTGTGATTCCGAAAGACAAAGCAAGAATTCCTGGAGCAAATCCGCTGTAAAGTATTGGCATCATACAAACTATTTCTTCGTATAAATATTAAAGTCCAAGGGCAATCCTTTGCAGGACGTTACGTATTAATATAGAGCCAATTTTTATAGTAGAGGCCTTACCTTCCGAGAAGTTATCCCGTTGTATCGACATTTTATCTACGTGTTTGGAGGAGCAAATTGGTATACCTTTAAGTGACTGGCACCATAATTTCATGTACGAGTTAGAAGATCGATATTTCAAACAGTTCGTGATCGTTACAATCGCCATTGAGAGACGAACGGCTAAGTCGATACCTTCATCTATTCCAAGATTCCAAGAGGCAAATGTGTTATTCCGGGAGAAATCCGATGGACAGTATTGACAATGAACGCCTTAATTCATGGTTTGAATATTGAAGCGGAGCGTCAAACCGGTTGAAATCCTTTCCAATAGGCATTAAGTCAAACGTATTACTCATGCCCTTACCCTGCGAAAGCATAGCGCGCTGTATCGAGAGTATGATGAAGTGTTCACAGGAACAAGTTAGTATACATTGTAGGCCCTAGCACATTAATTTCGTGTACGAAGTAGGTGATTGTGTTTCAAAACCTTCGGTAACCATCCAACCTTCTCTGATCATCGAACGGCGAAGTCAATAACTTCACCTCTCCTGTAATTTCTAGAGCTGAACCAGATGTTCCTGTAGTAAATCCGTTGAACATTATTTGCAATGGACACCTTAATTCAATGTATGAATATTTAAGAAAAGAGTCAGACCGTCGGAGAAAATTACTTATACGTATGAAGCCATTGTTCTGATCGAATACCTTACCATAAGAGAATCTAACCCATTGTAGCCAGTGTCTAACCTATTGCTCACGGAAACAAATTAGTAGACATTTGCGGGGCCGCACACCACACATTAGTGTATAAATATCAACATCGAGTGTTATAGAGTTAGAGAACGTTACCACCTTCTTTGAGATTGATTCGGCTATGTCAATAGCTTCACCTACCATGTGATTCCGAAAGCTGAATCAGATAATCTGGGCGCATATGCGCTGTACAGTATTGGCAATGACTACCTCAATTTACGATTTGAATATAAAAGCAGGACGTCAAGCCGTTGTAGAACATTACCTATACGGGTAGGGTTAAACTTCTTACTGAATGCCTTTCCCCTCGAAAAACTGACCAGCTGGAACGAAAGTAGAGCAGCGTGTTCATTGGTACGAAGTAGTATACATTTTAGTGAAGGCATATGAATTTCATCTATCCATAGTAAGGTCGAGTGTAAAACAGTTCGTGACCGTAACCACCTCCTATGATATTCGAACAACTAAGTCAATAGTTTCACCTATCCAGTGATGCGGAGAGTCAAAGCAGGTATTCCGGTAGTCCATCCGCAGTACACTATTTGCAATGGACACCTTAATTCACGTTTAGAATATTAAAGTACATAGTCAAACATTTGTTGACTGTTTCATATTGGGATAATGCCAAAAGTTTTACAGAAAATCTTTCCAACCGAGAACTTAACCCGATGTATGTATAGTATTACTTCGTACTCAGAGATACAAATGAGTATACATTGCAGTGAAGGGCACCTTCATTTCATGTATGAATGTGACCACTTTCTTCGTGAAATCGCACATATAACACAATAGCTTCACATATCCAGTGATCCCGAAAGTCAAACCACGTATTCCGGGAGTAAAACCGCTGAACATTATTGACAATTGACACATTACGTCACGATTTCAATATTGAAATAGAGCGTCACACCGTTTGTGAACGTGACGAATTGCTATAAAGTCAGAACTTTTAACTTATGGCCACACGTTCAGAGTACCTAAACAGCCGGTTCGAGGGTATAACTTCATGTTCGGAGGAACAAATTTGTCTATTTTAGATTAGAAGATCGAGCGTCAAACGGTTAGATAACGTTGATACCTACTGTGAGAGAGTAACGGCTAAGCCAATAGCTAAACTTATCCTGTGATTCCGGAGAGGCAAACCAGGTATACTGGGAGTAAATCCGTTGATCAATATTAGCACTAGACGCCTTAGCTCTCGGTTTGATTATTAATGAAGAGCGTCAAACCGTTTGAGAGCGTTACGAGTTTGTATAAAGTCAAACGTTATACCGCCAGCTTTACCTACAGCGAATACCACGCGTTTCATCGATAGTAAGACTTCGTGTCCAAAGAAACACATTATATACATTTTAGAGACGGGCACCATAATTCCGTACATGAATTTGAAGATCGAGGGACAGACCGTTTCTGAGTTTTACCACGATTGCAGAGAGTCGATCGGCTAAAACAATAACCGTCTGCTATCCTGCGATTCCTAAAGTTAAGTCCGGTATTCTGGGTGTAATTCCGCTGAGCAGTATTGGCAATAGAAACCGTATTTCACGGATTGAATATTAATGTAGGGAGTCAACCGGTCGGAGAACATTACCAATTCGTAGAAAGTCATTCCTCTTACAGAATAACTTACCTGCGGAGGACCCAACCCGCAGTAGTTACTGTCCTGCTCAATGTTCACGTAAACATATTGGTATACGTCTTACGCGAACTGACATTACATGTTTGTGTATAAATATCAGCATCGAGAGGCAAAGCGTTCGGGAAATTTACCGCCTTTCTTGAGAGCCGAGCGGTAAGTCAATCGCTTCAACTATACTGTAAATCCAAGAGCGCAACCTGGTTAGTCGGGAGTAAATCGGCTTAATAGTATAGGCTTTAGACACCTTAACACACGGATTTAATATCAAAGTAGAGCGTCACTCCATTTGAGATCGTTACGAATTGTTATAGAGTAAAACCATTTACCGAAAACCTAACATTCCAAGAAACAAACCCACTGTACCGAGAATATATAATCGTGTTCAGTGAAATCCATAAGTATACATTTTAATTTCATGAATGAAATGGAATATCGTGGGTCAAACCGTTCGGATACGTGACCACCGTCTTAGGGATTCGTACGCCTATGTCAGTAGCATCACCTATGCAGCGATTGCGAAAATCGAACTAGGTATTCCGAGATTAAATCGGCTGAACGGTACTGGGATCAGACACCCTACTTCACGGTTTGAATGTTAAAGTAGGGCGCCAATCCGTTTGAGAGCGTTACAAATTCGTATAAAGTCAAACGTTTTATCGAAGGTCTTACCTTCCACGAACATCACCCGCTTCATCGAGAATGTAATTTTGTGTTCAGCAAAAGGAATTAGCATTCATTTCAGTAACGGGCACCTTAACTTCATGTAAAAATTAGATGATCGGAAGTCAACCCGTTCGACAACGATTCCACCTTCTGTGAGATACGCACAGCTAAGTCAATATCTTCACATATCTTGTGTTTGCGAAAGATAAGCCAGATATACCGGGAGTAAATTCTCTGTACATTATTAACAATATACACTACAATTCAAGGTTTGAATATTAAAGCAGGCCGTCAAGCCGTAGTCGAACATTACATATTCGTGTCGGGTTAATCTTCTTTCTGAATAGCTTACCCTCCGAAAGAGATATCAGCTCTATCTAGAGTATAACATCATGTTCAGAGGTAGAAACTTGTAAACATTTTCGTGACGAGCACCTTTATTTCATGCCTGAGTTGAATGATCGAGGGTCGAACCGCTAGTGAACGTTGCCACCTTTTGAAAGAGACGAACGGGTAAGTCAATATTTTCACGTATCCTCCGACTGAGAGAGTCAAACTAAGTATGGAGGGAGTAAATCCGCTGTACAATATTGGCGTTATACGCCCTACCGCCAGGCTTAAATATTAAATTGCAGAGTGAAACCGTTGTCGAACATAACGAATAGGCATAGATTCAATCTTTTTTCCGCATGCCTTACCTACCGATAACTTAACCTGCCGTATCGATTGTCAAAATTCGTGTTCAAGCAAGCAACCTATTATTCTGTTTCGTTACGGGCACCTTCTTTTCATGTATGAATAAGGAGATCGATATGCATGCTACTCCAGAAAGATACAACTATCCGTTAGATTCGCAGAGCTAAATCAATAGCTTCACCTATCCTGTTATCCCGAAAGTCAAGCCTGGTATTCCGGTAATAAGTCCGCTGAAAGCTATTGGCAATAGACAACTCAATCCTCGATTCGAATATTGAAGCAAGCCTACTAGCCGTTGTAGAACATTACCTACTCGTTCTATACCAACAACTATCGTTCAGCAACGGTTTGGCTCTGCACTGCCGTATATATACCGTGAAATTGGGAGTCTAATGCGAATCCTATGCAGCGGACCTACTCCCGGATATACCTGGTTTGACTATCGGAATCACAGGGTAGCTGAAGCTCTTGTCTTAGCCGTACGACACTCATAGAAGACGGTAGCGTTCTAGGGAGGTATGACGATCGATCATCTTGTTCATAAATGGAGTTAAGGTGCCCGTCACTGAAATGAAGTCTAATATCTTTCTCTGATCACGAAGTTATACTTGAGATCATGCGGGTGAGGATGGCGGAAGGTAATGTCTTCGGTAGAACGATTTACCTTATAGCAGTATGCAACGCTCAGCAAGAGTATGACGGTCTGCATTAATATTCATACCTCGAACTATGGCGCCAATTGCCATTTCTGTTCAGAGGATTTACTCCCGGAATACCAGGTTTGACACTCGGAATCGCAGGATAGCTGATGCCATTGATTAGCCGTTAGTTTCCCACAGAAGGCGGTAACGTTCTGGAGCGGTGTGTCAATCGCTTTTCAAACCCATACATGACGTTATGGTGCCCGTCACTGAAATGGATATTAATTTCCTTCTCTGAACACGAACTTAGACTCTCGATGAAATTGGTGAGGTTCGTGGAAGGTAAAGCATTCGGTATAATATTTGACTTTAATCCAATGCGTAACGTTCTACATTGGTTCGACGTTCCGCATTTATATTCATACCGTGAATTAAGGTGCTAGGATATGTGAAACTATTCACTTAGATGTTCGAACATCTAAGTGGGTGGTAATGTGCTCAAACGGTTTGAGCATCGATATTCTAATTGATACATGAATTAATGGTGCCGTCACTAAAACGTATACTGGTGTGCTTCTCTAAACACGAAATTGTACTCTCGATAGAGCGAGTTAGCTTCTCGGGCGCTAAGGCTTTCGGTAAAACATTTGACGGTATAACAACTGGTAACATACCCTAACGCGTGACGC
>NIJG01000729.1:124122-171245 GCA_002201625.1 Euglossa dilemma | reverse complement strand
CGCCATTAGTGTCTCTTCGGCAGCGTAGGTACGTATACAGACAATCATATTAAATACGAATAAGGTCAACATAATAATGTCATAAATGTAGACACCACAAATTCCGAAGGTGCTTTTACTATCAAACACAATTTTTTCAACGAAAAATTGAAAATATCGAAGAAAATCGAAAATATCGTAACAGTAAATAACAGTATATATAAATAAATGCAGATTGGAAATAATGCATGCGGTGCAATAACTGGATTACAGAAATTAACGAAGATCACACAATACTGCTGCTTTGCTCTGCCATACGCAACTACAAGACATCGCCAGTCGTGTTACACTGGTACCGATGGTACGTACACAGACAACCGAATAAAATAACATTATGTATAACAAAATATTGCCATATACGTACACTCAACTATTTCCAGTTATAATTTTACTTAGAAATACAACTTTTGAAATTTTCATTTGGAATTTATGATGAAATCGAAAACATCAAAGCAGTAAATAACGATATGCAGTATTAAAAAGAAAAACGGACAAAATGCATACGTTACTATACCATGATTAAAGAAATTAACGAAGACCTGCCAGTATTGAAGCTCCGATCTGCTGAACACAATGACAAGTCCGCTTTTGTCTTGTCGCACCGTATGCGTAAGTACGCATAGATGCACTCATATAAAACAACAACAAGATTAGCAAACTATTGTCATAAACGTACACTCACATAATTCCCAAGACACATTTACTGAAAAAAACAATTATTGGTATTCAAAATTGGATATTTTGAAGTAAATCGGAAATATCATTCGTGTAAATTGCAGTATGTAGAAATAAATAGAATACTGTATACGGTGCATACGGTACAATATCAAGGTTAAACAAGTTAACGTAGATCATACCCCAGTTCCGCTCCGATCTACCGATCGCAAATACAGGATCACTCCAGCCTTGTCGCTCCGACAGAGTAGGTACTTATACAGACAATCATATAAAATAACAATATTTTTAACAATATATTGTCATATACGTACACTCAAATAATTTCAAAAGCACTTTTACTAAGAAATACAATTATTTTTACATAAAAATTGCAAATTTCGAACCAGAACGAAAATATAACAACAGTAAATTGCAATATCTATAAATAAATAGAAAACTGTGACAGAATACATGTGGTACAAAGTCAAGGATAAGGAATTGACTGAAACCATACAGTAATGACGCTTCGAGCTGCAGTGTATAACTACAAGACCTCGATATAACATCATCTGACCTGTGATAGCATGAGTATATGCAGGTATTCCGGGCGTCCATCCGCTGAACAGTATTGGCAATAGACACATTAATTCGCGGTATGCGTATTAATCTACAGAACCATACCGTTGAAGAGCGTTACTTATTGCTATACAGTTAAAGTTCTAACCGAAGGTCTTGCCTTCCGAGGACACATCCCACTGCAGCGATTTGCATGATTAGAATTCAATGGAACAAATTAGTAGACAGTTTGACAGCGGGATATCTTATTTTCAAGCATGAATAGGACGATCGATGGACAAACCGAGCGAGAACGTTACCACGATCTGTGACACACGAACGGCTAAGTCAATAGCAACACGTATCCTGGGATTACGAGAGTCAAACTAGGTTCTCCGGGTGTAAATGCCCCGTACAGTATTGGCAATAGACACATTAATTCACGGATTGAATATTAAAATTGAGCGTCATGCCGTATAAGAACGTTACCAATTGTTATTAAGCCAAACGTTTTGCAGAAGGCCGTACCTTCGGCGAAACTCGCCGGCTTCATTGAGAGTGCAATTTCGTGTTCAGAGTATCAAATTAGTATATATTTTAGTGACGATGTCCTTAACATTAATTCGGATAAGGAGATCGAGTGACCAATCGCCCGAGAACGATATCACCGTCATAGAAATTCGGACATCATAGTCTATTGCATCGGAGTGCACCCGAAGTAAATCCGCGGATCGGCATTGGTAACAGACACCGTAATTCACGGCATGAATGTTAATGTAAAGAGGCTAACTGACGGAGAAAATTATCAATGCGCATAAAAACATTCCTTTTACCGTATACCATACCTTCCGAGAACCAAACCCGCTGTAGCGAGCGTCCTGCATAATGTTCACGGAGGCAAATTAGTAGACATTTTATCGGACGGACACCACATCTTTCTGTATAAATATCAGCATCGAAAGTCAAACCGATCGAGATCGACACCACTTTCCTTGTGATTCGTAGTGCTACGTCAATAGCTTTACCTATCTTGTGATCCTGAGAGTCAACCCACGTATTCCTGGAGTAAGTGCGCTGAACAGTATTGGGAATTCACACCTTAATTCATCGCTTGAATATTAATGCAGACCGTCAAACCGGTGTAGATCGTTACTGATCGCTATAAAGTCAAACGTTTTACCGAAGACCTTGCCCTCCGAAGGACTAACCCACTGTATCGATAGTATAACTTCGTGTTTAGATAATGACATTAGTATATATTACAGTGATGGCATCTTAATTTTAGGTATGAATTAGAATGTCGAGTGTCATACGGTTTGAGAATATTACCATCTTTTCTAAAAGTCAGTCAGCTCTGTCAATATCGTCACCTATCCTGTGGTTCCGAGTAACAAATCTGATATACGGGAATAATTACACTGACGAGTATTGGCTATAAACACCTCATTTCACAGTTTGAATACTAAAGCATCCGTCAAACCGGTGTAGACCGTTAGGATTTGGTATAAAGTCAAATGTTCTACCGAATGTTTTACCGTCCGAGAATCTAATCTGCCGTATCGAGATTATAGTTACATGTTTACGAAAGTCACCTTTACTTCATGTATAAGTTAGAAGATCGAGGGTGCAAACCGTTCGAAAACGATCCCACCTTCATCGAGAATCGAACGGATAAATCAAGAACTTCACCTATACAGTGATTCGGTGAGTCAAACCAGTGTTCCCGGAGTTAATACGCTGAACGGTATTGGCAATAGACGCTTTAATTCGTGGGTTGAAAATTACTGCTGAGCGTCAAACCGTTTGAGAACGTTGCAAATTGCTATAAAGTCAAACGTTTTACCGAAGGACTCACCAGACGCGAACGGCAGGGGCTTCATCGATAGTAGAAGTTTGTGTTCACAGAAAGAAGTTAGTATTCATTTTAACAGACGAAAGTCATATTTTTATGTCTGAATAGAATAATCGAGAGTCAAACCTTTCGAGAACGATCCCACCTTCTTTGCCGCACTGACGGCTATGTCAATAGCTTCAGCTGTCTAGATATTTCGATAGTCAGGCCAGGTACTCCGGAAGTAAATCCGCTGAAAAGTATTGCCAGTAGACACATTAATTCACGGTCTGAATGACGAAGTAAACCGTCAAGCCGATTGAGATCGTTACTAATTGGTATAAAGTCTGACGTTTTATCGAAGGCCTTACCTTCCGCGAACCTCACCGGCATCATCGAGAATATAGTTTAGACTTCAGAGAAAGAAGTTAGTATTAATTCCAGCGTCGCGCACCTTATCGACATGCACGAATTTGAAGATCGACTGTCAAGCCGGTCGACAACGTTGCCACCTTCTGTGAGAGACGAACGGCTATGTCAACAGCTTCACACATTCTGTGATTCCGAAATTGAAGCCAGGTATTCCAGGAGTTAATGCGCCGTACAGTATTGGCAAAAGACACCTTAATTCACTGTGTGAATATTAAAGTACAGTGCGGCCTTACCTTGCGGGAAGCGAGTGTCTAGCATAGTGTTCACGGAATAAAATGAGTAGACATTTCAGCAGACGGACACTGTAGTTTCACGTATGACTAGCAAAATCGAGAGCCAAACAGCTCGAGAACGTTAGCATCGTTTCTTTTGAGTCGTATTGTTAAGTCAATAGCTTCACCTACACTGTCATTCCGAGAGCTAGAGCAGGAATACCGATGTCTATCCGCAGTATAGTATAGGCGATAGACACCGTAATTGACAGTATAAATAGTTCAGTACAGAGACATGTCGATGTTGAATGTACCATACTGGTATGGTGTCACAAACGCGCTATATCCAGGGTATAACTTCGTGCTCAGTGAAGCAATTTAATATAAATTTTAGTGACAGTCACCACAATTGCATGTACTATTTAAAAGGTCGAGGGTCAATCCGATAAGGAACGTAACCACCATCTTTGAAAGTGGCACATCTACGTCAATACCTTCAACTATCCTGCGATGCCAAGTGTCAAACCTTGTATTGCGGGAGATAATCTGCTGAACAGTGTTGGCAATAGGCAGCTTATTTCACGGTATGAGTATTAAAGTCAGAGAGTCATTCCGTTGGTGAACATAACCAATGGGTATAACGTCATACAGTTCATCGCATAGCTTACCTTCCGGGAATATAATCCGCTGTATCCTGGCTATTACTTCGTGATCAGAGAAGCAAATTAGTATACATTTTAGTACCGGGCGCCTTAACTTCATGTATTAATTAGAAGGTCGAGCGTCAAACCGTTGGAGAACTTTACCAATTGGTATAGAGTAAAACGCTTCGCCGCAAACCTAACCCTCCGAGATGCCCAACCGGCTGTTAAGAGTGTCATGCTTAGTGTACGTGGAAACAAAATGGTAGGCATTTTAGAGCCGGTCACGTTGATTTCATGCATGAATTAGATGATCGAGGATCCAACCGTCGAGATCGATACCACCTTCTTTGAGAGTCGAGCGGCTAAGTCAATGCCTTCACCTCATTTATGATTCCGAGATTCAAATGAGGCATTCTGGGAGTAAATCCGCTCAACAGTGTTGAAAATAGACACCTTAATTCACGGATTGATTATTAAGATAAAGCGTCAAACCGTGCAGAAGGTTACCTATTCTTATAAAGTCATTCTTTTTACCGAATACTTATCCTTCCGAGAAGATAAGCCGATCTATGTAGAGAGTAACTTCGTGATCAGAGAAGAAAGTTAGGTCAAATTTTAGTGACAGGCACCGTAATTGCATATACTATTTAGAAGATCGTGGGTCAATCCGTTAGGGAACGATACCACCTTCTTTGTGAAATCGCACATCTAGCACAATAGTTTCACCTATCCTGTCGTTCCTAGAGTCATACTAGACAGGGCTGGTGTATATCCTCTGAACAGTATTCGCAATGGAATCCTTAATTCATGGTTTGAATATTAAAGTAGAACGTGAAACCGCCTGTGAACGTTACCAGTTGGTATATAGTCAAACGATCTACGGAAGACTTTACCATCCGTGAAACTTACCCGCAGTAACGTGAGTATATCTTCGTGATCAGATATACAAATTAGTATACATTTTAGTATCGCGCACCTTAATATCATGTATGAATTAGAACATCGAGTGTAATACCGTTCGAGAGCGTTACCGCATTTTTCAGAGTCGAACGGCTAAATCAATAACTTTATCTATCCTGTGATTCCGTGTGTAAAACCAGGTACTCCGGGAGTAACTCCGTTGAACAGTATGGGCAATAGACACCTTAATTCTCCTTTTGAATATAAATGTTGTGCGTCAAACCTTTGTTAGCGTAACCAATTAGTACAATGTGAAAGGTTTTACCGGAGGCCTCACCTTCCTAGATCATTACCCGCTGCATAGAGAGTATGACTTCTTGTCCAGAGAAACAAATTAGTATACATTTTCCTGATGCTCACATTAAGTACATGTATGCATTACAAATTCGAGGGTCAAAACTTTCGAGAACGTTACCTCCTTCTATGAGAGTCGAACGGCTACTTCAAATGCATCTCCTATGCTGTGATTCGCAGAGTCAAACCAGGTACACCTGGAGTAAATCCGCTAAACAGTATTGGCAATAGACACCTCAATTCGCGGAATGAATAATAAAGTAAAGAGAAAAGCCGTGGACGAACGTTACGTACAGTTATAGAGTCAAACTATGTAACTAAGGCATTAACTTTCGAGTAGCTAACCCGCTGCAGTGAGTGTGTTGCTTAATGTAAATGGATGCAAATAAGTATACTTTGTAGTGACTGGCACCTTAATTTGATGTATGGATGAGCCTATCGACAGGCAAACCGTTGCCGGACGTTACCACCTTCTTTGTGAATGGCACACCTATGTCAATAGCTTCTCCTATACTTGTGATTTCGAGAGTTACGCCAGACATATCAGGAGTAAATCCGATGTATTCTATTGGCAATGGACGCCTCAATTCGCGGTTTTAATACCAAAGCAGAGCATGAAACCGATTCAGAACAATACGAGTTGGAATAAATTCATTCCTTTAGCGAACACGTTACCTTCCTAGAACGTTACCCTCTGTACCGAGTGTCATGCTTAGTGCTCACGGAAACAAATTAGGAGACATTTTAGCAGACGGACGCCTTATTTTCAAGCATCAATAGAAAAACCGACAGTCAAACCATTCAAGAGAGATCCCGCCTCCTTTGAGAGTCGAACGGCTTAGTCAATAGCTTATCCTATCCTGTGATTCCGGGAATTTAACCCGGAATTCCGGGAGCCTACTCGCTGTCCACTATTACCAGTGGACACGTTCCTCCGCGGTTCGAATATTGAAGTGGAGCGTCAAATCATTGTCGAATGTTACCTATTGGTATAGGATCAAACACTTTACCGAAAACATTACCCTCCGATATACAAACCTGCTGTATCCATATTCTACATTCGCGTTCAAGGAAACAACCTATTAATTCTCTTAATGACGGGCAGCTCAATTTCATCTATGAATTCGAAGATCGAGTGTCAAACAGTTCGAGAACGATTATAGCTTCTTGAAGAATCGAGCTGCTGTGTCGAAAGCTTCACCTACCCTTGTAATTCCGAGAGTCAAGCCTGGTATTCCAGGAGTAAATCCGCAATGCAGTATAGGCACCATACCCCATACATCACGGTAAAAACGTAAAAACTCCAGGTTCAAACCGTTGTAGAACGTTACGAATTTGTATTGAGTCAAACTTTTTACCAAAGGCTTTACCGTCCTGGAAGCCAACCCCGCCGTATCGTGAGTATAACTTCGTGTTCAGCGAAGCCAATTAGTGTCCACATTAGTGTCAGGCACCATGACATCGTGTATGAATTAGAATATCGTGGGTCAAACCGTTACAGAGCGACACCACCATCTTAAAGTGTCGAGCGGCTAAGACAATAGCTTCACAAATTAGACAATGGCTTCCTGTGTCTCCGTGAGTCAAACCAGGTATTCCGGGCGTATATGCCCTATACATTATCGACAATGGACAACTTAATGCACGGTTCGAATAACAAAGCAGGCCGTTAAACCGTGGGTGGACATTACCAATTGCTGTACAGTCATACGTCATACCGAAGACATTTCACTCCGAAAAAGTAAACTGCTGCATCGAGTGCATAACAACGCGTTCAGAGAGACAAATTACTATATACCATAGTGTCATGCCCCTTAGATTCATGTACGAATTAGTGGATCGAGGGTCAAACCGTTCCCGAATGTATCAAATATCCTTGTGAGTTGGAAGGCTAAGTCAATGGCTTCACCCTTCCTGCAATTCCGAGAGCCAAACCAGATATTCTGCGAGTAAATGTGCTGTACAGTAGTGGCAATAGATATCTCAGTTCACGGTTTGAATAGTAAAGCAGGCCATCAAGGCGGTGTACGACATTACCTGTTCGTGTAGGGTTAAACTTCTTACAGAATGCACTACATTCCGAAAAACTGACTTGCCGTATCGAGATTATAGCTAGATGTTCAGGGACACACATTCGTAAACATTTTAGTGACAGGGACTTTAATTACATGCATGACTTAGTAGATCGAGTGCCAATCCTTTCGGGAACGTTACAATCTTCAGTGAGAGACAAACGGCTATGTAAATAGCTTCACATATTCTGTGTTTCAGTGAGACAAACCAGGTATTCCTGGTGCAGATCCGCTGAAAAGTATGGGCAACGGCCACCTTAATTTATGATATAAATAGAAATATGGAGATTCCAACAATCGTAGACCGTAACCTACTGGTATAGGATCAAACTTTTTACCGGATACCTTACCCTACGAGAACATAACCCGCTGCAGCAAACGTCTTGGGTAGTGTTCAAGGAAACAAATTAGTAGTCACTTTAGCAGACGGACACTTTAATTCCATGCATCAATTGGAGGATGGAGGGTCAAATCGTTAGAGAACGTTACCACCTATTTTGACAGTCGCATAGCTACGGCAACAGTTTCACCGATCATATGATTCCATGAGTCAGTTGAGCCATTCAGGGAGCAAATTCGCTGAACAGTATTGGCAATTGACACCTAAATTCACGGTATGAATATAGAAATACAGTATCAAACCGTTGTAGTACGTTACCAATTCGTATGCAGTCAAACATTTTACCGATGGCCTTACGTTCGTAGAACATATCCCGCTGTATCGAGAGCATGACTTCGCGTACCGAGAAACACATTAGAAGACAATTTAGTGACGGCCACGTTAATTTCACGTATCGAGAGTATAACATCGCGTTTAGAGAAGCACATTAGTAGACATTATAATGACGGCATCTAATGTTCATGTATGAATTGGGAGGTCAAGGGTAAAACCGGTCCAGAATGTTACCACTTTCTTTGAGAGTCGAATGTCTGAGTCCATAGAATCACCAGTAGTTGCGATTCCGAGAGTCAAGTTTGGTACTCCAGGGGTAAATGCGCTGGAGAGTATTAGCGATAGATACCTTTATTCAGGGTAAGAATATTAAAGTAGAGCGTTAAACCGTTTGAGTACGTTACCAATTGGCATAACGTCATACTCTTTACCGGATACCTTACCTTCCGAGAACATAACCCCCTGCATCCTGGGTATAACTTTGTGTTCTACTAAACAAGTTAGTATACATTTTAGGAGACGGACGCCTTATTTTCATGTATGAATAGAAAAATCGACACCCAAACTTTTCGTGATCGACCCCACCTTCTTTGAGTGTCGATCGTCTCAGTCAATAACATCAGTTATTCTGTGATTCCGTAGAGTCAATCCTGGTATTACTGGAGTAAATCTGCTTAACATATTGGCTGTAAGCTCTTTAATTCACGCTATGAATATTAAGGTAGAGATTCAAACCGTCGGTGAACATTACATGTTCGTACAAAGGCATTCCGTTTACAGATTACCTTACCTTCCGGGAACATAACTGGGAGCAGGGATTGTGTTGCTCGCGTTCAGTGAACCAAATTAGTACTCAGACTAGTGACAGGCCCCTTATTTTTATGAATGAATGAACCACTCTAGAACGTTACCAACATCTTAGAGAAACGCACATGTATGACAATAGCTTCATCTATCCTGCGATTCCGAGAGCCAAATCTGGTATTCCGAGAATAAATCCGCTAAACTGTATTGACACCACACGCCTTATGTTACGGTTTGAAAATTAAAATAGACAGCCAAAATGTTTGGGATTGTTAGTTATCTGTATGAATTATTTCCTTTTACCGAATGCCGTACCTTAGAGGAGCTAACCCGCCTTATCGAGAATATAACTTCCTGTTCGCCGAAGCGAATTCATGAGCATTTTAGTCAGGGGCACATTAATGTCATGTATGAAATATAAAGGTCGGTGCTCAAACCGTTCCAGAACGTTACCACCATCTTTGAGGTTCGATCATCTACGTGAATAGCTACACATATCCTGTGAATCCGAGAGCCGAACCAGGTATTCCATGAGAGAATCATCAGCTCAGTGTTGGAAATAGACACCTCAGTTCACGGTTTGAATATTTAAATACGGCATCAAACCGTTTCAGAACGTTACCAATTGCAGTAAATGTAAACGTTTGTCCAAAGTCCTTATCCTCCGAACATCTAACCCGTTGTACCGAGAGTATAACACCGGGTTCAGAAGTACGCACTAGTACATATTTTAGTGACGAGCACCGTAATTTCATGCCTGAATTATAAGATCGAGGGTCATGGGTTTCGAGAGCGTTACCACCTTCTGTGTGGGACGAACAGCTAAGTCAATGGCTTCACCTATCCTGTGATTCGGAGAGTCAAGCCAAGTACTTCAGGGTACGTGCGATGAACAGTACTGGAATTACACACGCTGTATCATGATTATTAATATTATAGAACAGATTCAAACCGTTGTAGAACGTACACTTTTGCTACACAGTGAACCTTTTTACCGAAGGCCTTACCTTCCGAGAACCTAACAATCTGTATCGAGAGTATTACACCGTTTTCAGGAGTATGATATAGTACACATTTTAATGACGAGCACCATACTTTCATGCATGAATCAGAAGATTGAGTGTCAAACCTGCCGATGGACATCTTAATTCACGGTACAAATATTGATATCGAGAGTCAAACCCTTCGAGAACGTAATCACTTGCTATGGAGCCGAAGCTTTTACGGAAAGTCTTCCCATCCGAGGAACAACACCCGCTTTAGCGTGAGTATGAAATCGTGTTCAGAGAAACAACTTGGCATACATCTTAGGGACGGGCTCCTTAATGTCTGTATGCAATATAACATTGAGGGTCAAGCCGTTAGATGACGTTACCAACATCATTTCGGCTCGAACGGCTAAGTCTAAAGTTTCACCTATCCTGTGGTTCCGAGAGTCAAACCAGGCAATCCGAGAGTAAATCCGCTGAAGAGTATTGGCAATAGATGCCTCACTTCGCGGAGTGAATATTAAAATATATCGATACACAGTGTGCGAACGTTACTTACTGCTATGAAGTCAAACATTTTACCGAATTCCTTACCGTCCGAAGAGCTAACCCGTCGCATCGAGAGTATAGCCACGTCTTTAGGGAAACCCATTAGCATAAAATTTATGGACATCACCTTAAATTCATGTATGAGTTAGGAGATCGGGGGGCAAACCGTTCGAGAACTTTGGCACCTTCTGTGAGAGTAGAAAGGCTGAGGCAATAGCTTCTCCTACCTTGTGATTCCGAGAGTCAAACCAGGATTTCTAGGAGTGCATCCGAAGTGCAGCCATTGAAATTAAGGTTGGGAGTCAAATCATCGGAGAACATTAAAAATTGTCATAAAGTCAATCTTTTTGGAGAACACGATACCTTCCTAGAACGAATCCCGCTGTATCGAGAGCATGACATCGTGAAAAGAGAAACAAATAAGTATATATATATGAGTGACGTGCACGATAATTTTATGTATGATTTAGATGATCGACCATCATACCGTTACTGAGCGTAACCACATTCTTTGGGGTTACACAGCTAGGGCAATAGCTTTATATATCGTCTGAGTACGAACGACAAACATTCCGAAAGACAAATATTCCGGAAGAAAATGCGCTGTACAATATTGGCAATGGACATCTTAATTCACAGTTCGAATATTAAAGCAGGCCGTCAAACCGTCGGTGAACATTACCAATTTGAGTGAAGTCAATCTCCTTACCGAATAAATATCATTCCGAGAAGCTGAACAGCTGCATCGAGAGCATAACGTAGTTTTCAGAAAAGCAATTTAGTGTGCATTTCTGTGACGGGCACCTTAATTACTTGTACGATTTAGAAGACTGTGGATCAATGCGCCCGAGAACTCTACCACCTTAGCTGAAATTCGAACCACTGAGTTAATGCTTCACCCAACCTACGACTCCGAGCTTCAGACCATGTACTCCGGGCGTAAATCCGCTGTACAGCATTGATAATAGACACCTTAATTCACGATTTCAATATTAAAATAGGGCGTCAGAAGGTTTGAGAACGTGGCCACCTTCCTTGAGATTCCGACAACTACCACATTAGCTTCTTTGAGAGTCGAACAGCCAAGTCCATTCCTTCACCTACCCTGTGCTTGTGAGAGTCAGAGCTGATATTCCGGGAGTACATCCGCTGAAGGTTATTGCCCATACACACCATAATTCACGGTATAAATATGAAGGCACTGAGTCAAACAGCTGGGGATCATTATCAATTAAAATACAGTAATACCTTTTATGCAATACATTACCTGCCGCGACCCTAACCCGCGGTAGCGAGTGTCTAGCTTCGTGCTTACGGAAACAAATGAATAGATGTATCAGCAAGGGGACACCTCAGTTTCTCGTATGAATAACAAAATCGGGAGTCAACCTCTTGGAGAACGTTAGCACCTTTGTTTACACTCGTATGCTATGTCAATAGCTTAACCATCCCTGTTTTTCCCAGAGTAAGAGCTGGAATTCCGAGAGTAAGACCAGGAATTCCAAGAGTCTATCCGCTGTACAGTATTGGCAATACACACTTTAATTCACGGAATCAATATGAATGTATAGAATCAAGCCGTTTTAGAACGATAAATATTGACATACATTAAAACATTTACCGATAACCGTACCTTCCGAGGACCGAACTCGATGTACGAGAGTGCATCTTCGTGTTCAGTAAAACACACTAGCAAACGTTTCAGTAACTAGCACCTTAATTTAATGTATGATATTGAATATCGAGGGTCAACCCTATGGGGAACGTTACCAATAGGCATAGACTCAAGCGATTCACCAAAGGCCTTACCCTGCGAAAACGTAGCCCGCTGTATCGAGAGTATAGCACCGAGTTCAGAGGTACGATCTTGTATACAATTTAGTGACGTGCACCTTAATTTCATGCATGAATTAAAAGATCGGGTATCAAACCGTTCGAGCACGTTACCGCCTTCATTGAGATTCAAACGGCCAAGTCAAGAGCTTCACCAACAACGTGATTCCAAGGGTGAAACCAAGTATTCCGGTAGTAAATCCGCAGTACAATACTGGCAATAGACACCTAAATTCATGGTTTGAACATTAAAGTAGAAAGACAACCTGTCGGAGATCAATCCAAATTGGTATAGAGTCATTGCTTTTACAGAAGGTCTTACCTTCCGCAAACCTCACCCGCTTCACCGACAGTGTAACTTCGTGTTCAGAGAAAGAAATTAATATACAATTCGGTGACTGGCACCTGAATGTCATGCATGAGTTAGAAGATAGGGGGTCATACCTTTCCAGAACTTTAAACCTTCCGTGTAAGACGAACGGCTAAGTGTATTGCTTCACCTATCCTGTGATGCCGAATGCCAAAGCAAGAATTCCGGAAGTAAATCCGCTGATCACTATTGGAATCGTTCTCCCTATCTCATGGTATAAATATTGAATTCCAAGGTCAAACCTTTGTAGGACTTTACGAATTTATATTGAGTCAAACTTTATAGCAAAGGGCTTACATTCTGAGAAGCTGACAGCTGTATCCACATTATATCTACGTGTTCAGGGGAGCAAATTTGTACGCATTTTAGTGACTGGCGCAGTAATTTCGTGTATGAATTAGAAAATCGAGAATCCAACCGTTCGGCAACGTCACCAGATTCTTTGAGAGTCAGACGGCTGAGTCAATATCTTTACCTATGCTTTGATTCCTAGAGTGAAACTCTGTATCCCGGGAGTACATATTCTGAATTTCATTGGCCATAAACCCCATAATTTAGGGTACAAATATTAAGGTACTGAGTCGAACTGCCGGAGATCATTATCAATTAAACTGAAGTATTACCTTTTACCCAATACCATGCCGTTTACTACCTATCTCGCTGCAGCGTGTGGCAAGCTTTGTGATCACGGAAACAACTAAGTAGACATTTCAGCAGACGGACACCTCAGTTTCACGTATGAATAGTAAAATCGGGTATCAAACTGCTCGAGAATGATAACATCCATTTTGTAAGTCGTACTTCTATGTCAATAGCTCTTCCAGCCCTGTTATTACGACAGTCTACCTGCAGAATAGTGTCGGCAATAGACACCTTAATTCACGGAACGAATATTGAAGTACCAAGTCAAACCGTTGGAGAACGTTACCTATAGCTATAGAGTCATACACCTTACAGAAATCCTTACATACCGAGTAGATAACCCGCTGTACCGAGAGTATAAATTCGTGTTTAGAGAAGAAAATTAATGTACATTTTAGTTTCGAGCATCTTAATTTCATGTACGAATTAGAAGATCGAGGGTCAAACCGTTCGAGAACTTTACCTCGTTGCATGACGGACGAACGACTAAGTCAATACCATCACCCATCCTGTGATACGGAGAGGCATACCAGGTATTCCGGGAGAAAATTCGCTGATCATTATTTGCAATAGACCCCTTAATTCCCGGTATGGACATTAAAGTGGAGCGCCAAACCATTTGGAACGTTACAAATTTGTATCGAGTCCTGCCATTTAACGAAAGAATTACCAGCGGTGAATCTAACACGCTGTATCGAGAGTATAACATCATGTTCAGTGGAATAAACAAGTATAAATTTTCGTGACGGGGACATTAATTTCAACAATGAGTTCGAAGGACGAGTGTCATACCTTTGGAGAACGTTACCACCTCTTCTGAGAATCGAACGGCTATGCAAATTGCTTCACCTATCCTATGATTCCGAGCGTCAAATCAGGTATTCCGCCAGTATATCTGCTTTTCTGTGTGGTAATTAGGCACCCTATTTCATGGTATAAAAATTAAAATACACAGTCAAACCGTTGTAGGACGTTACGAAATAATATAAATTCATTCTTTTTACGCAATACCTTGCCTTCCGTGAACCGAACCCGCCGCAGCCGTTGTCTTGCTTAGTTCTGAGGTTATAGTATTTTGTTGACGTTTTAGCAGACGGACACCTCATTTTCATGTACGAGTAGGAGGACCGAGCGTCAAACTGTGCGAGAACGTTAACACCTACTTCGAGAGTCGAAATTCTAAAACAATAGCTCTATCTAGCCCGTTATTCCGAGGGTCATGCCAGATATTTCGGGAGTCAATCCACGGTGCAGTGTTACCAGTGGACACGTTCGTTCACGATTCGAATATTAAAGTGCAGTGCCAAATCCTTATCGAACATTAACTATTGGTATAGCGTCAAACATTTTACCGACGAACATGCGCATCAGTATCCTAACATGCTGAATCCATATGCTATATTCGTGTTCAGGTAAACAACCTTTTATTCCTTTCAGTGACGGGCACCTTAATTTCATGTATGAATTATAAGATAGGGTGCCATCCGTTTGAGAACGATAACACCTGCTTGAAGAATCGAACTGCCGTGTCAATAACTACACGTACCCTTGTGATTCCGGGAGCGATGCCAGGTATACCACGAGTAAATCCGCTGTGCAGTAGAGGCAATGGACTCCTTATTTCGCAGTGTGTATATTAAAGTAGATCGACTAACCTTTTGAGAACATTACCTATAGGTGTAGGATCAAACTTGTACAGAATGCCTTTCCCTCCGAAGCACTAACCCGCTGCAACGGGAGTATAACGCCGCGTTCAGAGGTACGAACTAGTATACAATTTAGACACGTCATCTTAAATTCATTTATGAATTAGGAGATCAAGTGTCAAACATTTCGCGAACCTTACTACCTCCATGAGAATCGAGCTGCGCCTACGTCAATAGCTTCATCTATCCGATGATTCCGAATATTAAATGAGTTTTTCCGGCAGTAAATCTGCTGTACAGTTTTGGCATTAGACACCCTATTTCACGGAAAATATGTTAAAGTATAGCGTCATACTTTAGGAAACGCTACCTATTGCTATACACTGAAACTGTTTACCGAAGTCCTTACCTTGCGAGAACCTATCCCACTGTATCTAGAGTATAACTTCGTGATCAAGGGTACTAACTAGTATACATTTTAGAGTCGAACACCATAATCTCAAGCATGAATTAGAAGGTCGATGGTCTAACCGATCAAGAATGTTACCACCACCTGTGAGATACGAACAGCTAAGTCAATAGCGTCACCTACCCTGTCAATCCGCATGTCAAGGAAGAAATTCCGGGTGTAATTGCGCTTTAGAGTATTGGCAATAGGCACCTTAATTCAAGGTTAGAATTGTAAAGTAGAACGTCAATGAGCTTAAGAGCATTGCAAGCTAGTATAAAGTGAAAAAGTTTGCCGATGGCGTTACCTGCGGAGAAGCAAACGCGACGATTCGAGAGTATATCTTCGTGTTCGTATAAAAAAATTAGTATTCATTTCAGTGACAGGCATCTTAATTTCATGTATGAATTCCAAGATCGAGTGTCAAGCCATTTGAGAACGTTACCAATTTGTATCGAGTGAAGCCATTTACCGAAATCATTACCTGCGGTGAATCTAACACGCTGTATCGCGAGTATAAGATCATGTTCAGTGGAATAAATCCGTGTAAATTTTAGTGACGTAAACCCTATTGTCTAGACTGAATTCGAAGATCGATTGTCAACCCGTTCGAGAACGGAACCACCTTCTTCTTGAGTCGACCGGCTAAGTCACTATCTGCACCTGTCCTGTGATTTCGAAAGTCAAACTAGGTGTTCCGGGAGTAAATCCGCTTAATACAATTGGCAATAGACACATAAACCAGCGGTATGTATATTAAAGTAGAGAGACGAAACCTCGGAGAACGCTACCAATTAGTATAGAGCCCTTTTTCTTTCGAAAAGGTTCCCTTCTGTGAACCTATCCCGCTGCATCCTGTGTATGACTTCGTAGTGACGGAAACACATTAGTGTACAATATAGGGGCGTCATAGGTTTGAATATTAAAATTGATAACCGTTTGAGAACGTTACCAATTGGTATAAAGTCAAACGCTTTACCCAAGACCATGCCCTCCGAATAACTAACCCGATGTATCTACAGCATAACCTCGTGTTCAGACACAGAATTTAGCACTCATTTTAGTGACGGGCACATTGACTTTATGCATGTATCAGATGATCGAGGGTCACACCGCTAGAGAACGTTGCCACTTCCTGTAAGAGACGAACGGCTAAGTGAGCAGTTTCATCCATCCTGCGATTCTGAGAATCAAAGCAGGCATTCCGGGCGTATGTCCGCTGATCAGTATTGTCAATAGACACCTTAATTCACGGCTTGAATACTAAAGTACAGAGTCTAACCGTTACAAAACGATGCCTATTTGTAAAATTGCAAAAGTTTTAACGAAGACGTATCCCGCCGAGAGCATAACCCTTTGTATCGAGAGTACAACTTCGTGTTCAGAGATACAAATTTGTATAGATTGTAGTATCGGGTTCCTAAATTTCATGTATGCATGAGAAGATCTAGAGGCAAACCTTTCCAGTACGTTACCACCGTCTTTTTGAAGTCGCACATCTAACGCAACAGCTACACCTATCCTGTGGTTCCGAGAGTCACACTGGGTACAACAAAATATATCCGCTGAACAGTATTCGCAATGGACACATTAGTTCTCGGTATGAATATTAAAGTAGAGCGAGAAACCACAGTGTGGACGTTCGCAGTTGGTATGATGTCATTCTTATTAGCATATGCCTTACGTTCCGAGTACTAAAGCCGCCGTAGCGATTGCCTCGCTTCGGGATCACAGGGACGAATTAGTAGACCTTCTTGCATGCGGACACTTTTCTGTTACGTAGGAATAGAAAGATCGAGGTTCAAACCGCCCGTGAACGTTACCACCTTGTTCCTGAGTCAAAGGGCTAAGTCAATAACTTCACATATCCAGTGATTCCGAGAATGAAACAAGCTATTCCGGTAGACATTCCGCAGTACAGTATTGGCAATAGGCAAACTAATAATCGTTATCAATATTAAAGTACAGGGACATACCGCTGTAGAATGTTAACTATTCGCATAGAGACAAACTTCTTACAGAAGGCTTTACCTTTCGAGAACCTAACCCGCTTCATCGAGAGTGTCACTTCGTACACAGAGAAGCAAATTAGTATTCATTTCAGTGATTGTCCTCTTAACGTTATGTAGGAATTAGCAGGTCGAGGGTAAAACATTTCGAGAACGTTACCACCGTCTTCGAGATTCGAACGCGTAAGTCAATAGCTTCACCTATCCATCGATTCCGAGAGTCAAACCTGGCATCCCGGGACTAAACCCTCTGTACAGTACAGCCAGTAGACACCTTAATTCACGGTATGAATATTAAAGTCGACAGTTAAACCGTTGGCGAACATTACCAGTACGTATTAATTCTCATCGAGGACGCGAGTATCTTTTCTGAGAGTCGTACTGCTAAGTCAATAGCTACACGTTCCCTGTTATTCCGAGAGTCTATCCGCCGGATAGTATTGGCAATAGACACCATAATTCACAGCATAAGTAGTAAAGTACAGAGTGATACCGTTGTAGACCTTTACCTACTGGCATATTGTCGAACTTTGTACAGAATACTTGCACTTCCGAGAAGCTATCCTGCTGTATAAAGAGCATAACTTCGTGCTCAGAGAAGCAATTTAATGTACATTCTAGTGAGTGGCACATTAGTTTCATATATGAATTAGAAGAGCGAGGATCAAACTATTCGGAAAGGTTACCACCGTCCCTGATAGCCGAAAGGCTAAGTCAATGGCTTCAACAATACTGTAATTCCGAGAGCCAAACCATGTATGCCTGTAGGATATCCGCTGAACATTATTGTCAATTGAATCCTCCATTCACGGTTCCAATATTAATGTAGAGCGTCAAACAGACATAGAACTTTACCTATTAGCATAAAATCATACTTTTCACGGAGCCCTTAATTTCCGAGAAGAACATCCCTCTGTAGGGTATGCCTTGTTTAGTGTTCATGGAAACTTATAAGTTAACATTTTAGAGACGGGCACCTTAATTTCTTGTATGAATTGGATGATCGATGTTCCAACCGTTCGAGTTCGTTACCACCGTCATTGCGAGTCGAACGGCTAAGGCCATAGCATTACCTATCCTGTGATTCCGTGAGTCAAAGCTGATATTGCACGAGTAAATCTGCCAAAGGGAGTGCCTTGCTTAGTGTTCATGGAAACATATAACTTGAGATATTAGAGGCGCGCACATTTATATCATGTATGAATTAGAAGGTCGCGGGTCAAATCGTTCGAGAACGCTACCACCTTATTTGAGAATCGAATTGCTTTGTTAATAACTTCACCTATCTTATGATTCTGAGAGTCAAACCAGGTATTCCGGGCGTAAATCCGCAGTACAGTTTTGCAATAGACACTTCAATTCACGCTATGAAGGTTAAAGTAGAGACTTAAACCGTCGGAGAAAATTACCTAGTCGTATAACGTCATTCTTCTTACCGAATACATTACCTTAAGAGAACGTTACGTATAGATATTGTGTCAAAAGTTTTCCGGAAAAACCTCCACCCCGAGTACCTAGTCCACGGTATCGAGAGTATAACTTCGTAATCTGAGCTACGAAGTGGTATACATTTTAGTAACGTACACCTTAATTTCACGTATGAGTTAGAAGGTCAAGTGTCAATCCGGTCGAGAACGATACCACATTCCTTGAGAGTTGCACAGCTACGTCAATAGCATCACCTATCCTGTGATTCCGAAAATCCAACCTGCTATTCCGGGAATAAATCCGCTGAACTGTACTGGCCCTAGACACCTTATTTCACGGAATGGATATTAAAGAAGAGCACCATACCATTTGAGAACGTTATAAATCTCCATCGAGTAAAACCATTTACCGAAAGGCATAGCTGCGCTGAATCTAACACGCTGTACCGAGAGTATGACATCGCGTTTAGAGAAGCACATTAGTTTACACAATATTGACGGCATCTAATGTTCATGTATGAATTAGAAGATCGAGCGTCAAACCGGTCGAGAACGTAGCAAACTTCTGCGAGAGACGAAAAGCTAAGTCAATAGCTTCACCTGACCTGCTGTTCCGAGAGTCAATCCACGGATACTGAGAGTAAATTCGCTGAATATTACTGGCAATAGGTATTAATACACGGTATGAATATTAATGTAGGGAGTCAGACCGTTGGAGAACATTTCCAATTATATAGTCATTCCCTTTACTGGAGATCTCTCCTTCCGCGAGCCTGACTCGCTGCATCGAGAGTATAACTTCGTGTTCAGGGAAATAAAATATTCTGCATTTCTGTGACGGGCGTACCACACTGCGGATATACTCTTGGAATAACAAGGTAGGAGAAGCTATTGGCACAGCAGTTCGACTCACAAAAAAGGTGCTAACTTTCTCGAACAGTTTGACTCTTAACTTTGCTATTCATACGTGAAATTGAAGTGTCCGTCTGCTGAAATGAAATACTCATTTGTTTACGTGAACACTAGGCTAGACACTCGCTACAGCGGGTTAGATTCTCGGAAAGTAAGGTATTCGGTAAAACTATGGACCTTATAGCATTTAGTAACATTCTCACACGCCGTGACGCTCCATTTTAATATTCACTCCGCCAATTAACGTGCCTATTACCAATAATTACAGCACATATACTCCCGTAATGCCCCGTTTGACTTTTGAAATCACCCGATAGGCGGAGCAGTTATCTTAGCCGATCGGATCTCAAAGAAGGTGGATTCTCGAACGGTTTGTCCCTCGATATTCTTATAGATATTGATATCAGTTTCTCCGCCGCTAAATTGTTTACTAATTTGATTCTCTAAACACGAAGTTATATTCTCGTTGAAGCGGGTGAGGATCGCAAAATGTACGACCATCGGTACAACGTTTGACTTGATAAAAATTTGTGACGTTCGAAATCGGATTCACGCTCTATTTTAATATTAAAGCTATGAACTAAGATATCTATTGCCAATTCTCATCAGCGGATTTACCCTCGGATTACCTCGTTTGATTCTCGGAATCACAGGATGGCTGAAGCTATTGACTCTGGCGATCTATTCTCAAAGACGGTGGTAACGTTCTCGAACGGATTGACTTTCGGTTTTGATATTCATGCATTACAATACGGTATGCGTCTTCTGAAATTTCCCCTAATATGTTCCCGTCAACAACGAGCAAGGCACTCCATACAGTGGGTTAATATTCTCGGCAGGTAAGGTATACGGTAAAGAGAATGACTTCATACGAATTGGTTATGACCTCCTATGGTATATCGCTCTAGTTTCATAATCAAACTGTGAATTAAGGCGACTATTTCCAATACTGTTCAGCGGATTTGCTCCCGTATAATTGCTTTGGCACTCGGAATGATAGGACAGGTGAAGCTGCTGACATTGCCGTTCGACGCTTAACGAAGGTGAGATCGTTCTCGCACAGTTTGGCTCTCGATTATTCTATTCACACATGAAGATAAGGTGTCCGTCTGTTAAAATATCTACATATTTGTTTCTGTGAACACGAAGCAGGACCTTCCCTACACCGGGCTAGACACCTCAGAAAGTAAGGTCATCGGTAAGTAGGTTGACTGTATACGAATCGGTAACGTTCTATCACGATTATAACTACGACTTTAACATTCAATTGGGGAATCAAGGTTTCGATACCAATTCTTTTCAGCGGATTCACTCCCGGTATGGCTGGTTTGACTTTTGGAATCAACGAAAGGTGAAGCTATTGACTTAGTTGTTCGATTCTCAAAGAAGGAGGTGTCGTTCTCGACCGGCATAACCATCGATCATCTATTTTCTGCATGAAGATAAGGTTCCTGTCACTGAAATGAATTATAATTTGCTCATCTGACTGCTAAGTTACAATCTCGATGCAGCGGGTTAGATTCTCGGAAGGTAAGGCCTTCGGTAATACGTTTGACTCTATACCAATACGTAATATTGTACAACGGTTTAACTCTGCACTTTAATATCAATAGCCTGTAATACGGTGTCTAGCGCCAATGGTGCCCGGTGGAATCATTCCAGGTATACCTGGTTTGACACTCGGCGTAATCGGATATGTGAAGCTATTGACTTAGCCGTCCGACTCTCAAAGAAGGTGCTTCCGTTTTCGAAAGGTTTGACCCTCACCCGTCTAATTTATATATCTATTTAAGGTGCACGTTCCTGATATGTTTATCAATTTGTTCCGCTGAACACGATGTTATGTCCTCGATACAGTGGGATAGTCTATCGGTGTGTAAGGTCTTCGATAAAACGATTGACCTTATACCAATTGGTGACGCTCTCAAACAGTTTAACGCTTTAATTTAATATTCATACCGCAAATTGTGGTGTCTTATCCAATACATTACTGCGGATTATTCCCGACATACTTTGTTTGACTCACGGAGTCACAGGATGGGTAATGCTATTGACTTAGACGTTCGATACCCGAAGAAGGTTGTAACGTTCTCGAGCGGTTTGACTCTCGATCTTCTACATCAGACATGAAATTAGGGTGCCCAGCAATAAATTGTGTACGCATTCGTTCCTACGTACACCATGTTATAATCTCGGTTCACCGTGTTAGGCTAACGCAGTGTGAGCTGTTCAGTAATACGTTCAGTAAAACTTTATACAAATTGGTAACGTTCTCCAACGGACTAACCCTCTACATCAATATTCAAACCGTAAATAAAGGTCTCTACTGCCAATACTGTACAGCGGATTTGGTCCCGGGATACCATGTGTGACTCTCGGAATCATAGGATAGGTGAAGCTATTGACTTAGCCGATCGACCTCCAAAGTCGGTGGTAACGTGCTCGATTAGTTTGGGCCTTGAGTTTGTAATTCATACATAAAATTATTGTGCCCATCACTAAAATTTATACAAATTTGCTTCTCTCAACACGGAGTTACACCCCCGATACGGCGGGGTAAGCTTCTCACAAGGAAAGGCTTCCGGTAAAATGTTTGACGCAGTTCCAGTAGGTAACATTCTTCAACGGTTTGACGACCTGATTTAAAATTCATACCGCCAATTAATGTGTCTATTGCCAATACCATTCCATGGATTTACTCCAGGAATAATTCCATTGGCTTCCGGAATCATAGGATACGAGAAGCTATTGACTTAGGCCTTTGTTTCTCACAGAAGGTGGTAACGTTCTCGAACTGGTTGACATTCGATCCTCTAGTTCATAGATGAAGATAAGGTGCTCGTCACTGAAATGTATAATAATTTGTGTCCCTGAACAAGTAATTATACTCTCGATGCTGTAGGTTAGGTTCCAGGAGGGTAAGATCTACGGTAAAGCCTTTGACATTATGCAAATAGGTATCGTTCTACAAGGGATAGACTCTGTACCTTAATATTGAAACCGTGAGATACGGTGTCCATTGCCAATAGTTTACAGTTTATTGACACTCGGAAAGCCTAGTTTGCCTTTCCGAATCACAGGACAGGTGAAACTACTGATTTATCCGGTCGGCTCTCAATGAAGTTGGTAACGTTATCGAGCTGTTTGACACTCGATTATCTTATTCGTAATGAAATTAAGGTCCCAGTCACTAAAATGTTTACTAATGTGTTTCCCTAAACACGAAGCTATACTCTCGAAAACGGTGGGTTAGGTCGTCGGACTGTAAGGCACTCGATGAAACGTTTGACTTTATAGCAATTAGTAACGTTCTCACACGGTGTGACTCTCTATTTTAATACTCACTCCGCGAATTAGGGTACCTATTGCCTACACTGTACAGCGTATTTACTCATGGATTACATGATTTGACATTCGGAATCACAGGATAGGTGAAGTTATTGACTTAGCCATTCGTCTCTCACAGAAGGTGGTAACATTATCGAACTGTTTGATCATCGATCTTCTAATTCATACATGAAGTTGACATGCCCGTCACTGAAATGAATACTAATTTCTTTCCATGAGCACGAAGATATACTCTCGATACAGCGGGTAAGGGTTAGGTTTGGGTTCGGTATTCGGTAAGAAGTATGACTCTACTCCCACTGGTAACCACACCAGATGGATGGACGCTGTAATTTAGTATACAAACTGCGATTCAAGGTGTCAGTTGCCAATACTCTTCCCCGTACGTACTCCCAGAATATCTGGTTTTGCACCGAGAGTCACAGGATAGGTGAAGCTATTGCCGTAGCCGTTCGACTCACATAGAAGGAGATAACGTTCGCGAGAGGCTTGTCGCTCGACCTACTAAGCCATGCCTGAAGTTAAGGCGCCCCTCGCTGAAGTGCATATTAAGCTTCCTCCCTGAATACGAAGTTATACACTCGATGCAGCGGGGGATGTTCCCGGAAAGTATGGCCATTGGTAAAAAGTTTGAATATTAAAATTGAGCGTCGAACTGTTTGATACCATTACCAACTGTTATAAAGTCAAACGTCTTATCGAATGCCGTTCCTTCCGCAAACCCCACACGCTCCATCGATAGTACAACTTCCTGTTCACAGAAAGAAGTTAGTATTCGCCTCAGTGACGGGCACCATGACTTCATGTATGTGTTAGAAGATTGAAGGTCAAACCTATCGAGAACGTTACCACCTTCCTTGAGTATCGAACGGGTACTTCAACAGCTTCGCGTATCCTTTGATTCCGAGGTCAAACGAGGTATTCCGGGAGTAAATACGTTGCACAGGATTGACATTGGGCACCTCAATTCACGATTTGAATGACAAAGTAGAACGTCATTCCGTTTCAGGATACTACCGATAGGTATAAAGTCAAACGCTTTACTGAAGACCTTACCCTCTGGAAGCTTGACGTGCAATACCTAGAGTATAACATGGCGATCAGATGAACCAGTTAGTATACATTTTGGTGACAGGCAGCTCAATTTCATGTTTGAATTAGAAGATCTAGTGTCAAGTCCCATGCGAACGCTATCCCCTTCTTTGAGGATCAAACGGCTAAGTCAATAGCTTCACATATTTCATGATGCCGAGATTCAAACAAGGTATACCGGTAGTCAATCCTCTGAAGAGTGTTGGAAATATGTAACTTACCGTATTGAATATTATAGTAGAGAGTCAATCCGTCGGAGAACATTACCAATTGTTATAAAGTCATTTTTTTCACGGAATGCTTTACCTTCCGCGAACCTAACCTGCCGGATGGAGTGTTATGCTACGTCTTCAGAGACACAAGTTAGTATTCACTTTAGTGACGGTCACCTTAATTTCATGTATGAAATAGTAGGTCGTGTATCAAACTGTTCGATGACGATAACAACCTCCTTGTGGGTCGTACGGCTACGTCAGCAACATCACCCATCCTGTGCTTCAGAGAGTCAAACGTGGAATTCCAAGAGTAATATCGCTGAAGAGTATTGGCATTTTTCACCCTTATTCACGGTTTGAATATTAAAGTAGAATGTCACACCTCAGTAGGACGCGACCTGTTCCTATAGAGCTACACTTTTTACCGACAACCTTACCACCCGAGAAGCCTAACCCGCTGTAGGGAGTAATTTGCTCCGTGGTCACAGAATTATAAAAGTAGACATTTTACCAGCTGGACTCCTCATTTTTCTGTATGAACAGCAAAATCGAGAGTTTAACCGTTCCAGAACGGTACCACCTTCTTTGCCAGTCGCATAGCTACGTCAGCACCGTAGCCTATCCTGCGTTTCCGTAATTCAGACCAGGCATTCTTGGAGTACATCCGCTGAAAAGTATTGGCTATTATCACCTCAGTTCACGATTTGAATGTTAAAGTAGAGCCTCAAGCCGATTGAGAACGCAACCAATTGCTGTAAAGTCAAACGTTTTACGGAAGACCTTACTTTCTGGAAAACTATCCCGCTGAATCAAGATTATAACTTCGTTGTTAAAGAAACAAGTTAGTATTCATTTTAATGGCGGCACCTTAATTTCATGTATGAACTAGAAAGTCGAGAGTCAGACCTTTCGAGAAGGTTACCACCTTCCTTGAGAGTCGAACTGTTATGTCAAGAGCTACATCTGCCTTGTGATTCCGACTGTCAAACCAGATATACCTGCAGTAAATCCGCCGCAAATTATTGGCATTAGACACCCTATTTTGCGGTATAGACGTCCAAGTATAAAGTCAAATCGTTGTAGAACATTACAACCATCTTTGAGATTCGAACCTCTGAGTCAATATCTATACCTATCCTGTGATTCTGAGCGTCAAATCAGGTAATGCCGGAGTAAATCCTCTGAAGAGTATTGGCAATTGACACCTTAATTCACGGTATGAATGTTAATCTAGTGATTCAGACCGTCGGAGTATATAACTAATTGCTATAAATTCAAACGTTTCACCGAAGACATTATCCTCTGAAAAACTAACCCATCGTATTGTGAGTATCACTTCGTGTTCTGATATACAAATAACTATATATTTTATAGGGGGGCACATTAATTTCATCTATAAATAAGAAGATAGAGCGTCGAACTGTCTGACATCGTTACAACGCTCTTTGAGTGCTGGTCGGCTAAGTATGCAGCATCTACTTTTCAATTATTCCGATATTCAAACCAGTTATTCCGGGAGTAATTCTGCTCTACACTATTGGCAGTGGACAACTTCATTCACGGTTTGAATATTGAGGTAGAGCGACGAACCGTTAGAAATCGTTTCCAACTGGTGTAAAGTCAACCGTTTTATTGATTACCTTTCCGTTGTGACGCCAGCAAAAATCCAGCCACGGAATCACCGTGTGACGCCAGCGAAAATCCTGCCTACGCATCACCGGATATCGCCCAGGCAAAAACCGCAGCCAAATTATCCAAAATTCAGCCATAGCATTACCAGAAACCGCTCAGATATCAACCGTAGCAAAATGAGCCTTAACCAGTCAACACATGACCAGAAACCGCCTACTCAACCAGAAAATTACAATATAAACACCGAGCACAAACGAATAAATCAGTTCTACATCATACCTCAAACAGAACGTTTCTACATTCGTATACCTATCCTGAAAACCTACGTTAAATATTTAATACTACTGAATACCTGTATTACACTTATTTTACGGAATAAGTTCTAATATAAGAAACCTAGTTTCATCTAGAAAGGGTCTCATCCACCAAGGTGAATGAGCCGTCCGTTTATATTTTATTATAATACTTGTCACGTATTTCCGCGTGACATGATTGGCGATCCGGCCGGGATAGGATACGTCAAATGCCAGAAAATCCACCTGAGGAGCAACGGAAATACTTTCCCCACGGATCAAGAAGGAAACCGGATCACGGTCGCACATTCAGGGAACTTGCAGAGGTCCGAATTAAAAACTATCGAACATGTCTAAAGACCAATGAACCGATAGCGCATTTGATAAAATACACGCGACACAAGAGACAATGCTTAATCAACTGCGATGAATGCAAGAATCAATAAGCGGCTTAGGAGGCACGACAAGAGACTAACGCTAAGCGAACTATACCTCACAATTCCGTGATAACAAACTGAACGGAAGCAATAAAGAAATTAGATGTATAGTTCCAAGCCCAACAGCAGGAATTACGCGGACTCGCAAGCACTATGGGAATCAACGCACGGGAAAGCATACTCTCACTGAACCAAGTCCCACTGACGATGAAACAACATCGACCGCCATAACTGGGTATGAAACAAGTAAATCATTCCCCTGTGCCCCACCTACAGAACACCAACCAAGGAGAAACACAGCCCACGAACCAGTACTGATGAACCCGACCAAGCTTTATGAAGCGTGGTAAAGCGGAGAGGACGATATCGGGGCAGAAGAGTTCATAAAAACCGTATGATTCGCATGAAACAGAACATTCGATCAACCAATGCTTCTACGAATGATAATAGCAGAAAAATAGTCGGTCAAGCAAATAAGGCCATCAGATTCTGTCAGATAAATACCTACGAAGATTCATACGAAGCATTTTCATCGCATTCATCGATCACAAATTTCGACAGCAACCATCATAAGCGGAAGCCGGAGAATGATGCAACAGACAATGCAAGGACAAACCGGATGCGTGCAGTCTTTTGCAAATCGCTTTCGTCAGAGTCCAAGAGAACTGGAGAACGCCATTCATGCCAAGCACAGATACCCGATTGCTAGGAACATAGCATTGGTAGAAGACGCACATGAGGTTATAAGATTCTTCATATGCAACTTGCGTGTGGATATAGCTCAGCTAATACTTCCTATTAAATCCGGATCAGTCAATGAAGTGCAACAGGAAGCAGGTAACATAGAAACATGGCTTACAGAGTCAAAACGAATCCAGAATGTATCTAAACTTCCGCCATCATCAAGAAACATTGTCAGATCAAACCTAGAATACAGAGGGAATCCGAGACTCAAAACATGCACCGAGACTAGTATGCTAACAACTAACCCTATACGCTGCGAACATTGCCAAGAAATAAGTCCTCAGAAGTCACAGTATTGCCTATTAAAGAACACAAATTTTCATGGAATGCAGACAGGAAAAACACCGCCTAGAATAAACAACCTGAGATTAGAAGATTACACTTCACCCGGGGCGAGCTGCGATGCATAGAATCTAGATACCCGGGAACCTACCGACGAGGAAGATTCCTCATTGACACCGGAGCGGGAGCCAATCTCATCAAAAGAGGATTGGCCAGAGACCAGATAAAGTTAAAACAAGATAAAATAATTCAATTATGTTCTACGAAATACAAAATCGCTAGCTACACACCGGTAAAAGATGGACAGTTAGCACACGAATTACTAATAGTATAGGACAACTTCCCATTGACATAAGACGGAATAATAGGATTACCCTTTCTAGAAAAATTTCAATGCAAAATCAGTAACAAGCAACTCCAACTAAATAACCACGTTTTTGAATTTCATGCGAATCCAACCACCCAGAGGTTCCCCAGCAGACGATCAGCTACCCCCGTAGTTAAGCTCGTCGATGAACCTGTTCGTGTTTGTTTCTTTAATAATGGTGAGCATAATATGCAAATTGTGAATCACAGCCAAGTAGACTCAGGTGATCCAAAATCACAGAAATATTGACCATGCTTAGACTCGAGGACATAGAAGAAGGTTCAGGAGAACCTATTATGAAAGTTATATGCAATTACCATAACATCATTTCAACTGACAATGAACCTTTACCCTGCACCACATTAACCCATCACGACATACTCGTAAAAACAGAAAGACCCGTCAATATTAAAAGATACAAAACTCCGGAATGCCACAGAAAAGAGATCCAAAGTCAAATTAGAGAAATGTCAGACAAAGTTATAATAGAAGATTCACATTCACCTTATAATGCACCAGTCTGGGTAGTGCCCAAAGAACTGGATGTGTCTGTCATACAAAAATGGAGTTTTTGTGATTGACTTTCGGATGTTAAATAAAATCACCAATAGGGATGCAAATCCACTTCCGCAAGCCGATGACATATTCGCCCACTTAGGAAGTGATAAATTCTTCAGTGCATTGGGCCTCTCGTCAGACTTCCATCAAATACCTATGATGCCTAACCACAAAAAGTACTCTGCCTTCAGCACGACGAACGGATATTTTCACTACAAAAGAATGCCTTTCGGTCCAACGAATGCGCCGGCCACGATTCAAAGTATGATGGGCAGCGCATTACGGGGACTGATTGGCAAGTGTTATTTGTATATTTAGACGATATAGTAATACTTGGAAACACTATAGAGGAACACAATAGCAACCTAGCAATAGTACTTAACGGACTGAAGGAAATTGGACTGAAGATACAGCCTGAGAAATGTGAATTCCTGAAACCGGATCTCGAATTCCTAGGACACACCATCACTAAAGACGGAATCAAACCAAATGCCAAAGCGATAGAATCAATAAAAAAACTTCCCTGATCGTACAAACATAACGAAAGTAAAGTCATTTCTTGGATTTGTTGGACACTATCGTAAAGTCACTAAAAACTTCACCTTAATAGCGAAACCCCTAACAATCTTAGCCCACTTGGAAACTCCCTTTCATTAGAAAGAAGAACAACTATCAGCACTTAACACTTTGATAAATAAACTATTCGAGCAACCTATACTACATTACCCGGATTTTAACAAGACATTTGTACTGACTAAGGATGACACCACGAAGGCATAGGAGCTGTGCTCTCACAGGACGGACATCCATGCAATTTCATCTCACGTTCCCTGAATTCCGCAGAAAGAAATTATACTACCACGGAAAAAGTACTGCTAGCCATAGTTTGGGCGATCAAAAGGTTACGCCAATGCTTACGTAATGTGACTATGAGATCGAATATAAGAATGGAAATGATAACGTAGTAGCTGACGGATTATCAGGATTATTCCCGTCGCGAATAGTGAAAGACGCAAAGGTAAACATCAGAAGGTAAATAAAATACCCAGAAGAAATAGAGGATTCCCTACCAGATGAACTAGGAAACCCATCAACCATGACGAACATAGATGATGTAGATGACCTGCTCGAAGCATATGAAGATTGGAAAACATCACTAAGCAAGAATACACCAATCAAACTGGAAGCTAACAAACCACATTGGGCCGAAGTATCTTACGACCTCCTAGGACCATATAACAAAAAGGATTGGTTACTCAAATTACATGCACTCGTGGCTCTGCAACACCACCAGAGGATCATGAAATTCTGCAACCAAGATATCAAGGGACTGGACTCGAGCAATGTACAACTAATGTTAAGATCCTTCATGAAAGACTACGATCGTAAGAATCTATAATTTGCAATAGAACGTATAAAAGATCATAGTCAAGAAGAAATCAAGCAAATCCTAATGGAGTCCCACGACCTACAACAACATGTATGTGAGAACTGCACGAATGAACTAATCAAAATGTGTAATGACATACATCAGAAGCTGCAAAATCTGTCAGATCAACAAACTAACAAGGTTAAGGCCAGGAGAAGGGGCACTCATCACTGATACACCAGAAAACCCAAACGACAATGTAGGACTCGACATTACCAAGAACCAAATCAGGAAACCAGTTTATACTCTCAATAGAAGACTGATTAACAAAATACCTAATGCTGACACCTTAAAAGAACCAGCAAGCTTCATCAATAATCAACACCCTCCTAGATCACTACATGCACATAATTTCCTCCCCAAAACACTTACTGACTGACCAAGGACAGAAATTCATATGTAAAGTAATGCAAGAAGTTGAAAACCTTTTTAACATAAAGCATATAAAAACTACCAGCTTCCTTCCACAGACAAATGGGAGTCTCGAAAGATCTCGTGCAATGATAACAGACGTGCTCAGAACTAATACTGGTCAACAACAAAATAACAGGGATGAAAAACTAAAATACGTTAGCCTAGCTTACGGCACCACGATTCATACAGGTTATTCACCTTTTGCATTAGACTTTGGAGGTCGAGCCAATCTACCTTCGCCTATAGCAATTACCCCTAATTTGTCTAATGACACTTTGGTGGAACTATGGAAACAAAGACATCTGTAATACTTAGAACACGCGAACAGAATAACTGAAAAAAATAAAATGAATTATAAAGCTCCACAGGATAGTAAAATCAAACTTGAAAGTATATACAAAAAACGAGGCATAGTACTTTTGCATAATGATGGTAAAGGCAATAAACTCGATCAGGAATGGTTAGGACCGTAAGAGGTATTCGAAGTTAAAACCCCTAATTATGTTTTATTCATATATGATAAATTAGTTACAGTACTCTGATATAGAATCAAACCATACTATTCCAGATCCATCTAATCAAAGGGAATGACATAATAATTCAAGAGGTAGAAAACAGCCAAATTCTAACGGCAGAAATTGAAACCGCGTACACATATCACACAGAAACAAATGTCACACTAATATTTAGCGTAAAAGAATTAACTGACACTATGGAACAAATATTAGGTCGTCACATAAGTTCGTTCGCGGTGATATTTACATTCCTCGTCACAAATTATGAACTATATCGATGATTAACGTCTTTGTCAACGAAATTGGAGGAAGTCGTAGAACAAAAGGGCCAATAAATTTTTTCTTAATATTTAAAGATATATTCGATGTATAATTTTAATTGATAAAAGTATAAACCGGATCGAATTTATGCGACGACCTAATATATACGATCAAGCGCAACCTAGAGTAACACTGCATACAGCAACAAACAGACTGTGAAACTACAGACTATCAAACTATAAAGGCTAAGGTTAATAATCTCTAACAACGATTAGACAAACTACGAATACTGCTACTCCTTACACCAAAAAATGGACTTATTAACGCCATATGTAGCATATCTAAGTCATTATATTGAAAATTGGACGAAACGGACCTGAAACATGTGAATAAAATTCTAGACAGTTTCTATGACAAACCGAAAACAATCTCTCAAATAATACAAAACCAAACAGCATTAATTAGAAGTTTCATACACGATGAAGCACCACAACACGTATTATATAGAATTACTCAAGGAGATACAAGGACAGGGCAAATAGAAAATAAGAAACATTTAATCGATACATTATTAATTCTAGAAATAATATTGTCAGACGTAAATAGTAGAATCGACGACTTTTACCTCATGTTAACGTTAGGCAAAACGTGTATAATAGACACAATATTCATACCTATATATACATTTATATGTACAATGGAGAAATTAACAACTTTCCACGATCAATTCATAGAACCAACCATACATATGTTTCATCGATAATCGACATTAGCGAATTAGTTCCAACAACTAAAGAAGACACTTTGATATATCAAATTTAAACTCCAATATTAGAAGAAGAACCATGGGAACTTGTAAAATAATACGCTCTACCCAAGAAGTCAGGAGATATATTCATGGACCCAATTCCGAGCCTCGAATGTGCAATAATACAAACATCCGTACACATAACAACAGACAACGAACTATTGGGAGCACCATGTCGAACCACCAGTATAGGATTAGATTGAAGAAGTATTCATCCGGTACGGTACGGCAAAGCAGAAAACGTATGTAAATCGAAATGGAGTACGGCTATATTCGAGACAGATCACCTAACATTTACACCCATGAAAACTAATAACAAAATCATTTCAATACCCGAGAATAGAATATCAATTTCGGCCTTATGTACAACACTTGAAACGCATCGCCATGAAAACCCAAGTATAATTTCAGTTAAACATCCGTGTACACTTTCATATGGAGATTACACAATGAGAATAAGAGAAATACAGAAAGAAGCAATGATAAAAATAAGCTACTACACTATACCATATAATATTGGCACAGAAAACCTTGGACTAATATCAGATAAAATACCCATAATACCCAAATTCACTCCAAATTATAAGAACTACAAATACAATCCAGACCAATTAGACGTACAGATCAACAAAATGCAAACCCAACATAGACTCACCACACTAACCAATGAATCATTCTCTATACATACATATATAGGATCGATATCATTATTATTAGTAACAGGTTACACTTTGTATAAGTCAGGATTTCTGAATCGCTGCATACTTGCGAATTCATGTATAAAGATATGTTGTAATAATAACCAAATCACGATACCTCCAAGTACTATCATAGTAATACAAGTACCCACACCAATACAACGAAGACCTAGGGTAAATCTCCAAGACCTAGAAGAAAAAGAAGAATCATCCGTCCAGACCAAACCCGACATCATACGCTCTCAGGAGTGAAGAACAGTCTCAGGAGGGGGGGTGTGACCCCAGCGAAAATCCATCCTACGCATCTCCGGATATCGCCCAGGCAAAAACCGCAGCCAAATTAACCAAAATTCAGCCATAGCATTACCAGGTACCGCTCAGATATCAACCGTAGCAAAATGAGCCATAACCAGCCAACACATGACCAGAAACCGCCTACTCAACCAGAAAATTACAATATAAACACCGAGCACAGACGAATAAATCACTTCTACATTATACCCCAAACAGGAAGTTTCTACATTCGTATACCTATCCCGAAAACCTACGTTAAATATTTAAAACTATTCAATACCTGTATTACACTTGTTTTACGGGATAAGTTCTAATATAAGAAACATAGTTTCATCTAGAAAGGGTCTCTTCCACCAAGGTTGATGAGCCGTCCGTTTATATTTTATTATAATACTTGTCACGTGTTTCCGCGTGACACAGTCCGAAAGCAAAACGCGCTGTATCGAGAGTATAACAAGATGTTCAGTGGTACAAATGAGCATACATTATAGTGCCGGGCATCTTGATTTCATGTATGATCAAGAAGCTCTGAGTCAAACCGATCGAGACCGATGCAACCATCTTTGAGAGTCAAACGGCTATGTCAGTACCTTCACCGACCCTGTTATTCCGACAGACAAACCTGGTATTCCCGGAGACAATCCGCAGTGCAGTATTACCAATAGACACCTTAAAATATGGTATGAATATTAAAGTAGAGCATCAATGCTTTTTACATCGTTGCCTATTGGTATATTGTCAAACATTTTACCCAAGGCCTTACCTTCGGAGAACCTAACCCGCTGTATCGAGTGTATAAATTCGTGTTCAGAGATCGAAAATGGTATCCATTTCCGCGATGGGCACCCTAACGGGTTTACACAAATTGGTAATGATGGCCGACGGTTTTGGAACGGTTTGACCATCGATATTCTTATTCACACCTGAACTTAAGATGCCGTCACTAAAATTTGTACTAATGTGTTTCTTTAGCCACTATGTAATACTTCCGATACAGCAGGTTAGCTTCTCGGACGGTCAGGCCTCCGATAAAAATTATCACTTTATAGCAAAAGGTAACGTTCTACAATGGTTTAAATCTGATCTTTGATATTTATAACGTGAAATGGCGTGTCTAATTACAATACAGTACTGCAGGTTTAGTCGCGGAATACCTGGTTTGTCTCTAAGAATTACAGGATTGATGACGTCACTGGCACAGCAGTGCGACGATTAAGGTAGGTGGCAACGTTCTAGAACGGTTTGTCGCTCGGTCTTCCAACTCATACATAAAATTAAGATGCCCGTCTCTATAATTTGGACTAAGTTGCTTCACTTAACACGAAGCTATACCCTAGTTAAAGCGGGTTAGGTCCTCGGATGGTAAGCTATCCGGTAAAAGGTTTAATACCATTGTAATAGGTATCGTTCTGCACCGGTTTGACGCCCTACCTTAATATTCATACTGTGAAATAAGGTGTGTATCGCCAGTACTCAGCAGCAGATATAATTCTGGAATACCTGGATTGACTCTCGGAATAACAGGATATGTAAAGCTACTGACTTAGCCGTGCAACTCTCAAGCAAGGTGGGATAGTTCTCGAACTGACCGATTCTGATCATTATGTAGATATATGATATTATGGTGCCCTTCACCAGAATGAATTCTAGTTTGATTCTCTGAACACAAGCGAGACACGCACAGCAGCCGGATAGTTTCTACGAAGGTAAGTGTATGTGTAAAAAGAATGACTTCATATGAGTTTCTAATTTTCACTGACAGTTCGAATTTCTACCTTAATTTTCAGAAGGTGAACTTAGATGTCTGTAGCCAATACTGTATAGCGGATTTACGTCTGGAGTATCAGGTTTGACGATCGGCATCACAAAAAACGGTGAAGCTATTGACTCAGCCGTTCGACTCCCAAAGAATGTGGGAATGTTCCCGTACTCTTAGATTCCTGATTACTCTATACATACATGAAAATGAGTTGTCCGTCTGCATAAACTTCAAGTAATTTCTTTCATCGTGCACTAAGCGCGGCTCTGGCTAGAGCGGGTTCGGTTCTTGCAAGGCAATGTATCCTGTAAANAAATTTCTTCAACCGTTCGACGCTGTACCTTACTATTCGAGCAGTGAGTGAAGGCAATTATTACCATTACTGTTCAGCGAATTTACACCCGGAATACCTGGTTTGACTCTCGTAATCACAAGTATAGGTGAAGCTATTGACTAAGACGTTCGAGTCTCAAAGAAAGTGGTATCGTTCTCGAACGGTTTGACACATGATCTTCTAATTCATACATGAAATTAAGGTGACCGTTACTATAATGTATACTAATTTTAATCTCTGATCATGATTACATGCAGTCGATACAATGGATTAAGTTCTCGAAAGGTAATGTATGCGGTAAAGAGAATGACACGGCACCAATTTGGAATGAGCTCCGACTGTCTGACTCACTACTTCAATATACATACCGTGCCTTAATGTGTCCACTGCCAATACGGTTCATTGGATTTAAGCCTGCAATTCCAGGTTTAGCTCTCGGCAATACAGGATAGGTGTAGGAATTGACTTCGCCGTTCGATTCTCAAGGAAGGTGGTTACTTTCTGGAACGGATTGACACTCGACCTTCTAATTCATGCATGAAATTATGGGGCTGGTCTCTAAAATGTAAACTAGTTCATACCTCTGAACACGGTGTTATATTTCTGACACAGCGGGTCTGTTTTCCTGAATGTAAGACAATATGTAGGAGGATTGACCCTACGCGAATACGTAATGTTCTACAATAGCTTTACGGTCTGCCTTAATATCTACACTGTGAATAAAGGTGTCTATTGGCAATACTGTTTGGCGGATTGACTTTCGGAATACCAGGTTTGACCATTGGAATATCAGGATACGTGAAGCTATTGACTTAGGCGTTCGACACTCAAAGGAGGTGGGATCGTTCTCGAAGTGCTTGACTCTCGATTATTCTATTCATACAGAAATATAAGGTGTCCGTCTGCTAAAATGTGTACTAAATTTTGTGCGTGAGCACGAAACATGACTCTCGCTATGGTGGGTTACGTTCAAGGAAGGTAATGCATTCGGTAAAAAGAATGACTCTGTACCAATTGGAAATGGACTCCGACGGATCTTCTTTCCACTGTAATATTCGTACCGTGAATTTAGGTGTCTATGGCCAATTCAGTTCAGCGGATTTACTGCCGGAATACCTCGTTTGACTATCGAAATGTCAAGATAGGAGAAGCAATTGACTTAGCCGTTCGTCCCGTAAAGAAGGTGGGATCGATCTCTAAATGTTTGACTCTCGATCATTCTATTCATGCATAAAAATAATAACGTAAAATAGTAACGGTAACAAACGGTTTGATGCTCTACTTTAATATTCAAACCGTGGATGAAGGCGTCTATTGGCAATACTCTCCAGCGGATGAACTCCAGGAATACCTGGTTTGACTCTCCGAATGACTGCATAGGTGAAGCTGTTGACATAGCCGCACGTCTCTCACAGACTCATTCTCATTACCGGATACCGTACTTTCCAAGAACATAACCCGCTGCATCGTAGGTATAAATTTGTATTCAGTGAAACAAACCAGTAGACATTTTAGCAGATGCACACTTTAAGTTCACGTATTAATAGGATGATCGATGGTCTAGCAGTCGAGATCGTTACCACCTTCCATGAGAGTCGAACGTCTATGTCAATAGGTTCAAACAACATTTGATTCCGAGGTCCAAACCTGGTATTCCGGGAGAAAATCTGCTGAAGAGAATTGGCATTAGACACCATAAGCCACGGTATAAATATTAAAGTAGAGCGTCACTCCATGTGAGACCGTTACCTATTGGTATAAAGTGAAATGATTTACTGAAAACCTGACGCTCCGAACGTCTAATCCGCTCTATCGAGAGTATAACATCGTGCTCAGGGGAACATATTACTATACATTATGGAGACGGGAACCTTAATTTAATGTATTAAATAAAAGATAGACGGTCAAGCTGTTCGAGCACGATACCGCCATCCTTGAGAGGTGAACTGCTCAGTCAAAAGGATCACCTATATTGCGATCCTGAGAGTCAAATTAGGTGTTCGGGCAGTTAATCCGCGTTACAGTGTAACATTAGTCGCCCGGCGTCACGTTATAAATATTAAAGTACAGAGTCAATCCGTTGATGAGTGATACACGTTGGAATATAGTTAAACATTTATCGAAGGTCCTTCCTTCCGAGAAGCTATCCCGCTGTATCGAAAGTATTACGACGTGTTCTGAACATGAGGCCAGTATGCATCCTAGTGCAGGGCACCTTAATTACATGTATGATTATGAAGATCGAGGGTAAAACCATTCGTGAACGTTACCACCTTCTGCCAGAGACGAATGTCTAAGTCGATTGTATCACCCATCCGGTGATTCCGAGAGACAAATCTTGTACCTTGATGTCAATATGCTGAAGAGTATTGGGATTTAGGGTACGATTATTAAAGCAGGCCGTCTACCCGTTGTAGGTCGCTACCCATTGGTACAGAGACAAACCGTTTACGGAAAGCCTGACCTTCCGAGAAGCTAACGCGCCGTATCGAGAGTATAACTTCGTGTACATAGAAACACATTAGTACACATTTTAGAGACGGGCACCATAATTTCGCGCATGAATTAGAATATCGAAGGTCAAACCATTCCACACCATTACCACGTTCGCTGAGAGTCGAACGGCTAAGACAATAGCTTATGCTATCCTGTGATTCCATAAGTTGAACTGAATACTCGGGTAGTAAGAGTGCTGAACAGTATTGGCAGTAGGCACCATAAATCACGGTATGAATATTGAAGCAGATGGACAAACCGCTGCAGAGCGTTACCTATAGGCACAGAGACAAACATATTGCCAAAAGCCTTACCTTCCCAAAATGAATCCCCCCGTTTCGGTAGTATAATTTCGTGTGCAGGGAAACAAATTAGTACATATTTTTGTGACGGACACATTAATTTCATGTACGAATTTGATGATCGAGGCTCAAACCATTGGAGAACGTTTCCACCTTTCTTAAGAGTCGCACGGCTAAGTCAGTAGCTTCACCTATCCTGTTATTCCGCATTCAACGCTGGTACTGCTAGAGTCAATCCGCTGAACACTATAGTGCAATGGACACCTTAATTTACGGTTTGAATATTTAAGTAGAGCGTGGAACCGTTTGAGAACGTTACTTGGTCGTATAAAGGCAAACATTTTACGAAAAGCCTTTCCTTCAGAAAAAATAGCCGGCTGTATCTAGAGTATAACTGCGTGTCCAATGGAACCAATTACTATACATTTTAGTAACGGGCACCTTAATTTCAGGTATGAAACTGAAGGTCGAGTGTGTAACCGTTCGAGATCGTTATCACCTTCCTTAAGAGCCGAACTGGTAAGTCAATAGCTTTACTCATACTCTGAGGCCGAAGGTTAAACCGGATATACCGGGAATAAATCAGCTGCACAGCGTTCGCATGATGCACCCAACTTCTCGGTGTAAATATTATAGTCCACATTTAAACATTTGTAGAACGTTTCGTATTGGTATACAATTAAATCTCAGAGCGAAGGACGTACCTTCCGAGAGGCTATTCCGCTGCATCCAGATTATATTTTCCTGGCCATTGGAGCAACTTATTATAACTTTTATTGACGGGCGCTTTAATTTCATCTGTGAAATAGAAGATCGAGGGCCAATACGCTCGAGAAAATTACCACCCTCTTCCAGGGTCGAACGGCTAAGCCAATAGCTTCACATTTCCTGTGATCCGGAAGTCAAACCACCTATACCGGGAGTAAATCCGCTGAACCGTATTGGAAACATACACCTTAATTCACGGCTTGAATATTAGAGAAGAGCGTCAATCCATTTAAGAAGCCATGCTAATGGTATTAAGTCAATCGCTTTACTGAATACCTTGCCCACCGAAATCATAACCCGCTGTACCAAGAGTATCACGTCGTGTACAGAGACGCAAATGTGTATTCATTTTAGTGACGGGCACCTTAGTGTCATGCACGAATTACTAGATGGGTGGTGAAATCGGTGCCAGAGTGTTATCACCATCTATGAGTGTCAAACGGGTAAGTCAATATCTACACATACCCTGCGGTACCGAGAGGCCATCCATGTATTCCGGGTGTAATACACTGAACAGTGTTGGCAGTCGACAGCTTAATTCACGGAATGAATATTATAGTATTGAGTTACGCCGTCGGAGAACATTTACAATTCACATAAAGTCTTTCTCCATACCTAGTATTTAACCTATCGGGAACATACCCCTGCTGCAGCGAGTGCCTTAATTATTGGCCGCGGAAGCAAATTGGTGGACATTCTAGCAGATGGTCTCGTTATTTTCACGCATGAATTGCAAAATCGTAGTCATACCGTTCATGAACGTTACCACCATTCTTCAGAGTCGCACAGATAAGTAAGTAGGTTCACCCATCCTGCGATTCCGAGAGACAAACCAGGTGTTCTGGGTTTAAATCCGCTGTATAGTATTGGCAACAGACGCCTTAATTCACAGTATGAATATTGAAGCAGACGGACAAACCGCTGCAGAGCGTTACCTATAGGCATAGAGTCAAACATATTGCCGAAAGCCATACCTTCCCAAAATGAATCCCGCCGTCTCGGTAGTATAACTTCGATTTCAGAGAAACAAGTTAGTACACATTTTTGTGACGCACACATTAATTTCATGTACGAATTAGATGATCGAGTGTCAAACCATTGGAGAACGTTTCCACCTTTCTTGAGAGTCGCACGGCTAATTCAGTAGCATCACCTATCCTCTGATTCTGAGAGTCGAATAAGGTATTCCAGGATTAAATCTAATGCAGAGTATGTGGAATTGACAACATAATTGACGGTATGAATATTAATGTACGGAGCCAAACGGTCGGAGAAAATTACCAATTCATATAATACCATTCCGCTTAACGAATAACTTAACTTCCGAGAACCTAACTCTCTGTAGCTAGTGTCCACTATAATGTTCACGGAAACAAATTACTAGACATTATATCGGACGAACACAACATGATTGTGTATAAATCCCAACATCGAGATTCAACGCGTTCGGGAACGTTACCAACTTGTTTGAGCGTCGCACAGATATGTCAACAGCTTCACATATCCTGTGATAACGAAAATCTAACCAGGTACTCCGGGAGTAAATCCCCTGAAGAATATTGGCAACTAACAATTTAATTCGCGGATTAAATTTTAAAGTACAGCGTCAAACAGTCTTAGCGCGCTGCTAATTGGTATAAAGTCAAACACTTTACCGAATGCTTTATCTTCGGAGAAGCTTTCCCGCCGCATCGAGAGAATGAAACCGAGTTCGGTTGAACGAACTAGTTTACATTTTTGTGAAGCCCACCTTAATTTCATCTATGAATTAGGAGATCGACTGTCATGCCGCTAGAGAATGTTGCCACCGTCTGTGAGAGACGAACGGCAAAGTCAATAGCTTCACGTATCCTGCGTCTCCGTTAGGCATGGCGGGTATTCCTGGAGTAAATATGCTGAACGGTGTTGTAAATAGAAAACATAGTACACGGTAAGAATATTAAAGCAGACTGCCATGTCGTTGTAGAACGTTACCCATTGGTATTGAGTCACACCTTTTCCCGAAGGTCTTACATTCCGAGATGCTAACCCGCTGACTCGAGAGTATAACGTCTGGTACATTGGAACAAGTTACAGTACATTATAATGATGGGCGCCTTGACTTCATTTATGAATTAGAAGGTCGAGAGTCAAGCCGTTCACGAAAATTACCAACATCCTTGCAAGTCGAACGGCTAAGACAATAGCTCCACATACCCTGTGTTTCTCAGAGTCAAACCCGGTATTCCGGGAGTTAATCTGCTGTGCAGTTTTGGCATCACACACCCTATTGCACAGTGTAAATAGTAAAATCCAGAGTCGGACCGTTGTAGAACGATACCTATTCGCATGGAGTCAAACCATTAACCGAAGGTCTTACATTCCGAGAAGATAACCCGCTGTATCGAGAGTATAACATATTCATCAACGGATCAAACTGGAACACATTTTAATGATGTTCACCTTAATTTCATATCTGAATAAAAAGAACGAGGGTCATACGGTTTGAGATAGATACTGCATTTATTGAGAGTCGCTCACCTAAGTCAATAGCTTCACCCATCCTGCGATTTCGAGTAACAATTCTGGTATCCGCGAGTAAATTCGCTGAAGAGTATTGGCAAGAGACACCTTAATACACGGTTGGATTATGAAAGCAGGCCGTCAAACCGTCGGCCAACATTACCAATTTGTGTAAACCCGTTAGGGTGCCCATTGCGGAAATGGATACCAATTTGGATCTCTGAACACGAAGTTATACACTCGATACAGCGGGTTTGGTTCTCCGAAGGTAAGGCCTTGGGTAAAATGTGTGACAATATACCAATAGGCAACGTTGTAAAAAGCATTGATGCTCTACTTTAATATTCGTACCATGTTTTAAACTGCACTGCGGATTGCCTCCTGGAATATGGATGTCGGAAAAACAGGGTCGGTGAAGTTACTGACTCAGCCGTTTGACTCTCAAAGGAGGTTGCATCGGTCTCGAACGGTTTGACTCAGAGCTTCCTGTTCATACATGAAATTATGATTCCCAGCACTAAAGTGTAAACTCATATGTACCTCTGAGCGCCTTGCGATACTCTCGATACACCGCGTCATGCTTTCGGACAGTGTTGCGGGGAAATACGTGGCAAGTATTAAAATAAAATATAAACGGACGGCTCATCAGCCTCAGTAGAAGAGATCCATTCTAGAAGAAGCTAGGTTTCTAATATTAATACTTATTCCGTAAAATAAGTGTAATTCAGATATTGAACAGTTTTAAATATTTAACGTTGGTTTTCAGGATAGGTATACGATTGTAGAAACATTCTGTTTGAGGTATAATGCAAAACTGATTTATTCGTTTGTGTTCCGCTTTTATATTATCATTTTCTGGTTGAGTAGGCTGTTTGTGGTCATGTGTTGGCTTGTTATGGCTGATTTTTCTTCGGTTGATATCTGAGCGGTTTCCGGTAATTGTATGGCTTAATTACGGCTAATTTGGTTTCGGCGGTCTCCGGTAATGCGTAGGCTGGATTTTGGCTGGCACACACGGTGATGTGTTTGCGGGATTATGGCTGGCGTCACAGCGGAAAGGTAATCAATAAAACGTTTGACTTTATACAAATTGGAAACGATCTCTGACGGTTTGTCCCTATACTTTAATATTCAAATCGTGAATTAAGACGTTTACTGCCAACGCCGTTCAGCCGATTTACTCCCGGAATACCAGCTTTGGCTCTCGGGATCACGGTTTAGGTGTATCTATTGACTTAGCCGTTCGATACTCATACACGGTTGTATCATTCTCCAACCTTTTCACTCCCGATTGTGATATTTTTACATGAAAATGCCGTTGTCGTCTGATAAAATCTGTACCAATTTCTTTCAGTGAACATTAAGCAAGACACTTGCTACAGCAGGTTACGCTGCTTGGAAGGTAAGGCCCTCGGTAAAAAGTTTGAATCTATAGGAACAGGAAAATTTCTTCAACCGTTCGACGCTGTACCTTACTATTCGAGCAGTGAGTGAAGGCAATTATTACCATTACTGTTCAGCGAATTTACACCCGGAATACCTGGTTTGACTCTCGTAATCACAAGTATAGGTGAAGCTATTGACTAAGACGTTCGAGTCTCAAAGAAAGTGGTATCGTTCTCGAACGGTTTGACACGTGATCTTCTAATTCATACATGAAATTAAGGTGACCGTTACTATAATGTATACTAATTTTAATCTCTGATCATGATTACATGCAGTCGATACAATGGATTAAGTTCTCGAAAGGTAATGTATGCGGTAAAGAGAATGACACGGCATCAATTTGGAATGAGCTCCGACTGTTTGACTCACTACTTCAATATACATACCGTGCCTTAATGTGTCCACTGCCAATACGGTTCATTGGATTTAAGCCTGCAATTCCAGGTTTAGCTCTCGGCAATACAGGATAGGTGTAGGAATTGTCTTCGCCGTTCGATTCTCAAGGAAGGTGGTTACTTTCTGGAACGGATTGACACTCGACCTTCTAATTCATACATGAAAATATGGGGCTGGTCTCTAAAATGTATACTAGTTCATACCTCTGAACCCGGTGTTATATTTTTGACACAGCGGGTCTGTTTTCCGGAATGTAAGACAATATGTACGAGGATTGGCCCTACGCGAATACGTAATGTTCTACAATAGCTTGACGGCCTGCCTTAATATCTACACTGTGAATAAAGGTGTCTGTTGCCAATACTGTTTGGCGGATTGACTTTCGGAATACCAGGTTTGACCATTGGAATATCAGCATACGTGAAGCTATTGACTTAGGCGTTCGACACTCAAAGGAGGTGGGATCGTTCTCGAAGTGCTTGAATCTCGATTATTCTATTCATACAGGAATATAAGGTGTCCGTCTGCTAAAATGTGTACTAAATTTTGTCCGTGAGCACTAAACATGACTATCGCTAAAGTGGGTTACGTTCTAGGAAGGTAATGCATTCGGTAAAAAGAATGACTCTGTACCAATTGGAAATGGACTCCGACGGATCGTCTTTCCACTGTAATATTCGTACCGTGAATTTAGGTGTCTATGGCCAATTCAGTTCAGCGGATTTACTGCCGGAATACCTGGTTTGACTTTCGGAATCACAGGATAGGTGATGCTTAGCTGTGCTACTCTCATAGAAGGTGGTATCTTTCTGGGACGGTTTGACCCTCGATCTTCTAATTCGTGCATGCAATTATGGTGCTCGTCACTAAAATGTATACTAGTTTGTACCTCTGAATATGGCGTTATACTCTCGAAACAGCAATTTTGCTCACCGGAATGTAAGGACTTCTGTAAAAAGTTTGACTGTATAGCAATAGGTAAGGTCCTACAATGGTTTAACTCTGTTCTTTAATATTTATAACGGGAAATAGCGTGCCTATATGCGGCTTTCGTCGCGGAATACCTCATATGTCTCTAGGAATCACAGGATTGGTGATGGCATTGGTGTAGCTGTACGGCTCACAAAGGAGTTGGCAACGTTCTAGAATGGATTGACCCTCGGTCTTCTAAGCCACACTTGAAATTATGGTGCCCATCGCAATAATGTATACTAACGTGTTTCTCTGAATACGAAGCAGTACTCTAGATGCAGCGGGACTGCTTCTCAGAAGGTAAGGCCTTCGGTCATGCAGATGTCATCTTACAAATATGTAATGTTCTACAACGGTTCGACACTATACCTTAATATTCATACAGTGAATTATGGTGTCTATTGCCAATGCTGTTCTGGGCACTTACTCCCGAAATACCTCGATTGACTCCCGGAATCACAGGGTAGGTGATGCCATTGACTCAGCTGTTCCTCGCTCACAGAAGGTGGTTACGATGTAGTAAGGTTTGTCACGCGATCATCTAACTTATGCATGAAATTAAGGTGCGCGTTACTGAATTGTATACTTGTTTCTGTCTTTGTACTCGAAGATATACCCTTGATACGGCGAGTTAGCTTCTCGGACGGTAAGGCATTCTGTAGAACGTATGCCTTTAAAGAAATTAGTATCGTGCTCACACTCTGTGACTCCCTATTTCGACATTCACTCCGCGAAATAACGTATCCATTGCCAATTCTGTTCTGCGGATTTTGCTCCAGGAATACCTGGCTTAACTATCGGAATAGCAGGATACGTGAAACCATTGACTTCGCCCTTCGTCTGCCACAGAACGTGGCAACGTTCTTGAACGGGTTGACGCTCGATCTCCATAATCAATATGACATTTTGTCCCTCGTCACTAAAATGTTTACGAATTTTATCCTCTGACCACGGAGTTATACTCTCGATGAAGCGGCTGAGATTCGCGGACGTTACAGTCTTCNTCATCTAACTTATGCATGAAATTAAGGTGCGCGTTACTGAATTGTATACTTGTTTCTGTCTTTGTACTCGAAGATATACCCTTGATACGGCGAGTTAGCTTCTCGGACGGTAAGGCATTCTGTAGAACGTATGCCTTTAAAGAAATTAGTATCGTGCTCACACTCTGTGACTCCCTATTTCGACATTCACTCCGCGAAATAACGTATCCATTGCCAATTCTGTTCTGCGGATTTTGCTCCAGGAATACCTGGCTTAACTATCGGTATAGCAGGATACGTGAAACCATTGACTTCGCCCTTCGTCTGCCACAGAACGTGGCAACGTTCTTGAACGGGTTGACGCTCGATCTCCATAATCAATATGACATTTTGTCCCTCGTCACTAAAATGTTTACGAATTTTATCCTCTGACCACGGAGTTATACTCTCGATGAAGCGGCTGAGATTCGCGGACGTTACAGTCTTCTTTAAAACGTTTGACTTTATAGCAATTGGTAATGCTCTCCGACGGTTTGACTCCCTACATTAATATTCATACCGTGAATTAAGGTATTAATTTCCAATACTCTTCAGCTGATTTACTCCCTGATTACCAAATTTGACTCTCAGAATCGCAGGATAGGTGAAGCTATTGAACTCGCTGTTCGGCCTCCAAAGAGATCGGTAAAGTCCACGAACGGATTGACGGTCGTCATTTCAATTCATACATGAATTTAAGGTGCCGTCACTAAAACCACTAATTCTCTCTCTGATGACGAAGTCGTGCTCTCGAAACCGCTGGTAAGCCTCTCCGAATGTAAGACCACCGATAAAGTGTTTGACTTTGTAACAATTGGAAACGCTGCAAAACATTTTGACGAGCATCGTTAATATTAAAACCGTGAATTAAGGTGCCTATTGGCAATACTGTTCTGCCGATTTATTCCGGGGATACCTGGTTTGACTCTCTGATTCAATGGATAGGTGAAGCTATTGACTAAGGTATTCGTCTCTCACAGAAGATGGCTACGTTCTCGAGCGCATTTGACCCTCGATCTTCTAATTCGCCCATGAAGTTAAGGGGCACGTCACTGAAATGAACACGAACTAGTACTCCCGATACAGCGGGATAGGTTCCCCTACGGAAAGGCCTTCCGTAAATAGTTCGACTGTATACCAATTGGTAATGTTCTTCGTCGGATTGTCCTTCTACTTTAGCATTCATACCGTGCAGAAGGTGTCACTTGTCAATACTGTACAGCGGGTTTAGGCCTCGAATACATGGTTTGACTTTCGGAATAACAGGATATGTGAAACTATTCAGTAAGCTGAGCGATCCTCAAAGAAGCTGATAACGTTCTCGAACGCCGTTGACTCTCGATGTTGATATTTATATACAAGAATGTGGTGTCCGTCCGCTAAAATGTCTACTAATATGTTTCCGCGAACAATGAGCATGACACTCACTACAGCGGGTTAGGTTATCGGAAGGTATAAAGAATCACTTAATCCGAATTGGTAATGTCCGCCGATTGTACGACTCTCTATTTTAATAATCATACAGTGAATTAAGGTGTATATTGCCAATACTGTTCAGCTGATTTGCTCTTGGAATAGTGGGTTTAGCTCTATGAATCGCAGGATGGGAGAAGCTACTGTCCTCGCCGTTCGATTCTCAATGAAGGTGGTCGCGTTCACGAATGGTTTGACTGTCGATTTTTGTATTCATACATGAATATATGGCTTCCGTCTGCTTCAATGCTGTCAAATCAGGTATGCC